>JBBELK010000736.1:0-129123 GCA_037783545.1 Henricia sp. BOLD:AAB3569
AAACAACTCTATATCCCAAACGTGTTGTGCAAATTTCAGCAATTTCCCGTTTAAACGACAGAGTTATCGTCGAATCTAGTAAAAACTCCCTGCCGGCAGAGTTTCGCACGAGCAGACACGCCGCTTCTCGTGAACCTTGCGTCTGAAACGGTCGCTATGTTTGGAACTGAAGGAATTGGCAGACAAACTTCTAATTTTGCCTGCTAAAACAACTCTATATCCAAACGTGTTGTGCAAATTTCAGCAATTTCCCGTTTAAAAAACCGACAGAGTTATCGAGTCGAATCTAGCAAAAACTCCCTGCCAGCACAGTTTTCGCACGAGCAGACGCCGCTTTCGTGAAACCTTGCGTCTGAAACGTCGCTATTTTGGAACTGAAGGAATTGGCAGACAAACTTCTAATTTTGCCTGCTAAAAACAACTCTATATCCCAACGTGTTGTGCAAATTTCAGCAATTTCCCGTTTAAACCGACAGAAGTTATCGTCGAATCTAGCAAAAAACTCCCTGCCCGGCAGAGTTTTCGGCACAAGCAGACGCCGCTTTCGTGAACCTTGCAGTCTGAAACGGTCGCTATTTTGGAGCTGAAGGAATTTGCAGACAAACTTCTAATTTTCCTGCTAAAACAACTGTATATCCCAAACGTGTTGTGCAAATTTCAGCAATTTCCGTTTAAAACCGACAGAGTTATCGTCGAATCTAGTAAAAACTCCTGCCGGCAGAGTTTTTCGCACGAGCAGACGCCGCTTTCGTGTAAACCTTGCGTCCTGAAACTGTCGCTATTTTGGAGCTGAAGGAATTTGCAGAGCAAACCTTCTAATTTTTTCCTGCTAAAACAACTCTATATCCCAAACGTGTTGTGCAAATTCAGCAATTTCCCGTTTAACCGACCAGAGTTATCGTCGAATCTAGCAAAAACTCCCTGCCAGCACAGTTTTCGCACGAGCAGTACGCCGCTTTCGTGAAACCTTGCGTCTAAAACGGTCGCTATTTTGGAACTGAAGGAATTGGCAGACGAACTTCTAATTTTGCCTGCTAAAAACAACTCTATATCCCAAACGTGTTGTGCAAATTTCAGCAATTTCCCGTTTAAAACCGACAGAGTTATCGTCGAAATCTAGTAAAAACTCCCTGCCGCAGAGTTTTTCGCACGAGCAGACGCCGCTTTCGTGAAACCTTGCGTCTGAAACGCTCGCTATTTTGGAACTGAAGGAAATTGGCAGACAAACTTCTAATTTTGCCTGTTAAAAACAACTCTATATCCCAAAACGTGTTGTGCAAATTTCAGCAATTTCCGTTTAAACCGACAGAGTTATCGATCGAATCTAGTACAAACTCCCCTGCCGGCAGAGTTCTTCGCACGAGCAGACGCCGCTTCGTGAAACCTTGCGTCTGAAAACGGTCGCTATTTTGGAACTGAAGGGAATTTGCAGACAAACTTCTAATTTTTCCTGCTAAAACAACTCTATATCCCAAAACGTGTTGTGCAAATTTCAGCAATTTCCCGTTATAACCGACAGAGTTATCCGTCGAATCTAGCAAAAACTCCTGCCTGCTAGCACACAGTTTTCCGCACGAGCAGACGCCGCTTTCCGTGAAACCTTGCGTCTGAAACGGTCGCTATTTTGGAACTGAAGGAATTGGCAGACAAACTTCTTAATTTTGCCTGCTAAAACAACTCTATAGTCCCAAACGTGTTGTGCAAATTTCAGCAATTTCTCCGTTTAACCGACAGAGTTATCGTCGAATCTAGCAAAAACTCCCTGCCGGCAGAGTTTTCGCACAAGCAGACGCCGCTTCGTGAAACCTTGCGTCTGAAACGGTCGCTATTTTGGAGCTGAAGGAATTTGCAGGACAAAACTTCTAATTTTTCCTGCTAAAAACAACTGTATATCCCAAACGTGTTGTGCAAATTTCAGCAATTCCCGTATAAACGACAGAGTTATCGTCGAATCTAGTAAAAACTCCCTGCCGGCAGAGTTTTCGCACGAGCAGACGCCGCGCTTTCGTGAAACCTTGCGTCCTGAAACGGTCGCTATTTTGGAGCTGAAGGGAATTTGCAGACAAACTTCTAATTTTTCCTGCTAAAACAACTCTATATCCCCAAACGTGTTGTGCAAATTTTCAGCAATTCCCGTTTAAACCGACAGAGTTATCGTCGAATCTAGCAAAAACTCCCTGCCAGCACAGTTTTCGCACGAGCAGACGCCCGCTTTTCGTGAAACCTTGCGTCTGAAACGGTCGCTATTTTGGAACTGAAGGAATTGGCAGACAAACTTCTAATTTTGCCTGCTAAAACAACTCTAAATTCCCAAACGTGTTGTGCAAATTTCAGCAATTTCCCGTTTAAAACCGACAAGAGTTATCGTCGAATCTAGTAAAAACAGCCCTGCCGCGCAGAGTTTTCGCACGAGCAGACGCCCGCTTTCTCGTGAACCTTGCGTCTGAAACGGTCGCTATTTTGGAACTGAAGGAATTGGCAGACAAACTTCTAATTTTGGCCTGCTAAAACAACTCTATATCCCAAACGTGTTGTGCAAATTTCAGCAATTTCCCGTTTAAACCGACAGAGTTATCGTCGAATCTAGCAAAATCTCCCTGCCAGCACAGTTTTCCGCACGAGCAGACGTCCGCCTTTCGTGAAACCTTGCGTCTGAAACGGTCGTCTATTTTGGATCTGAAGGAAATTGGCAGACAAACTTCTAATTTTTGCCGTGCTAAAAACAACTCTATATCCCAAACGTGTTGTGCAAATTCAGCAATTTCCCGTTTTAAAACCGACAGAGTTATCGTCGAATCTAGCAAAACTCCCTGCCGCAGAGTTTTCGCACAAGCAGACGCGCCGCTTTCGTGAAACCTTGCGTCTGAAACGGTCGCTATTGGAGCTGAAGGAATTTGCAGACCAAAACTTCTAATTTTTCCTGCTAAAACAAACTGTATATCCCAAACGTGTTGTGCAATTTCAGCATTTCCCGTTTAAACCGACAGAGTTATCGTCGAATCTAGTAAAAACTCCCTGCCGGCAGAGTTTTCGCACGAGCAGGACGCCGCTTTCGTTGAAACTTGCGTCTGAAACGGTCGCTATTTTGGAGCTGCAAGGAATTTGCAGACAAAACTTCTAATTTTTCCTGCTAAAACAACTCTATATCCCAAACGTGTTGTGCAAATATCAGCAATTCCCGTTTAAAAACCGACAGAGTTATCGTCGAATCTAGCAAAAACTCCCTGCCAGCACAGTTTCCGCACGAGCAGACGCCGCTTTCAGTGAAACCTTGCGTCTAAAACGGTCGCTATTTTGGAACTGAAGGAATTGGCAGACAAACTTCTAATTTTGCCTGCTAAAACCAACTCTATATCCAAAACGTGTTGTGGCAAATTTCAGGCAATTTCCCGGTTTAAAAAACCGACAGAGTTATCGTCGAATCTAGTAAAAACTCCCTGCCGGCAGAGTTTTCGCACGAGCAGACGCCGCTTTCGTGAAACCTTGCGTCTGAAACGGTCGCTATTTTGGAACTGAAAGGAATTGGCAGACAAACTTCTAATTTTGCCTGTTAAAACAACTCTATATCCCAAACGTGTTGTGCAAATTTCAGCAATTTCCCGTTTAAAACCAGACAGAGTTATCGTCGAATCTAGTAAAAACTCCCTGCCGGCAGAGTTTTCGCACGAGCAAGACGGCCGCTTTCGTGAAACCTTTCGTCTGAACACGGTCGCTATTTTGGAACTGAAGGAATTTGCAGACAAACTTCTAATTTTTCCTGCTAAAAACAACTATATATCCCAAACGTGTTGTGCAAATTTCAGCAATTTCCGTTTAAACCGACAGAGTTATCGTCGAATCTAGTAAAAACACTCACTGCCGGCAGGAGTTTTCGCACGAGCAGACGCCGCTTTCGTGAAACCTTGCGTCTGAAACGGTCGCTATTTTGTGAACTGAAGGGAATTGGCAGACTCAAACTTCTAATTTTGCCTGTTAAAACAACTCTATATCCCAAACGTGTTGTGCAAATTTCAGCAATTTCCCGTTTTAAACCGACAGAGTTATCGTCGAATCTAGTAAAAAACTCCCTGCCGGCAGAGTTTTCGCACGAGCAGACGCGCGCTTTCCGTGGAAAACCTTGCGTCTGAAACGGTCGCTATATTTGGAACTGAAGGAATATGCAGACAAACTTCTAATTTTTCCTGCTAAAACAACTGTATATCCCCAAACGTGTTGTGCAAACTTTCAGCAATTTCCCGTTTAAACCGACTGAGTTATCGTCGAATCTAGTAAAAACTCCCTGCCGGCAGGAGTTTTCGCACGAGCAGGACGCCGCTTTCGTGAAACACTTGCGTCTGAAACGGTCGCTATATTGGAACTGAAGGAATTTGCAGACAAACTTCTAATTTTTCCTGCTAAAACAACTCTATATCCCAAAGTGTTGTGCAAATTTCAGCAATTTCCCGTTTAAACCGACCAGAGTTATCGTCGAATCTAGTAAAAACTCCCCTGCCGGCAGAGTTTTTCGCACGAGCAGACGCCGCTTTCGTGAAACCTTGCGTCTGAAACGGTCGCTATTTTGGAACTTGAAGGGAATTGGCAGACAAACTTCTAATTTTGCCTGTTAAAACAACTCTATATCCCAAACGTGTTGTGCAAATATCAGCAATTTCCCGTTTTAAACGACCGACAGAGTTATCGTACGATATCTAGTAAAAACTCCCTGCCGGCAGAGTTTTCGCACGAGCAGACGGCCGCTTTCGTGAAACCTTGCGTCTGAAACGGTCGCTATTTTGGAACTGAAGGAATTTGCAGACAAACTTCTAATTTTTCCTGCTAAAACAACTGTATATCCCAAACGTGTTGTGCAAATTTCCAGCAATTTCCCGTTTAAACCGACAGAGTTATCGAGGGAATCCTAGTAAAAACTCCCTGCCGGCAGAGTTTTCGCACGAGCAGACGCCGATTTCGTGAACCTTGCGTCTGAAACGGTCGCTATTTTGGAACTGAAGGAATTTGCATGACAAACTTCTAATTTTTCCTGCTAAAAACAACTCTATATCCCAAACGTGTTGTGCAAATTTCAGCAATTTCCCGTTTAAACCGACAGAGTTATCGTCGAATCTAGTAAAAACTCCCTGCCGGCAGAGTTTTCGCACGAGCAGACGCCGGCTTTCGTGAAACCCTTGCGTCTGAAACGGTCGCTAATTTGGAACTGAAGGAATTTGCACGACAACACTTCTAATTTTTCCTGCTAAACAACTGTATATCCCAAACGTGTTGTGCAAATTCAGCAATTTCCCGTTTAAACCGACACGAGTTATCGTCGAATCTAGTAAAAACTCCCTGCCGGCAGAGTTTTCGCACGAGCAGACGCCGCTTTCGTGAAACCTTGCGTCTGAAACGGTCGCTATTTTGGAACTGAAGGAATTTGCAGCACAAACTTCTAATTTTTCCTGCTAAACAACTCTAGTATCCCAAACGTGTTGTGCAAATTTCAGCAATTTCCCGTTTAAAAATTTCAGCAATTTCCCGTTTAAACCGACAGAGTTATCGTCGAATCTAGTAAAAACTCCCGGCCGGCAGAGTTTTCGCACGAGCAGACGCCGCTTTCGTGAAACCTTGCGTCTGAAACGGTCGCTATTTTGGAACTGAAGGAATTGGCAGACAAACTTCTAATTTTTCCTGCTAAAACAACTCTATATCCCAAACGTGTTGTGCAAATTTCAGCAATTTCCCGTTTAAACCGACAGAGTTATCGTTGAATCTAGTAAAAACTCCCTGCCGGCAGAGTTTTCGCACGAGCAGACGCCGCTTTCGTGAAACCTTGCGTCTGAAACGGTCGCTATTTTGGAACTGAAGGAATTTGCAGACAAACTTCTAATTTTTCCTGCTAAAACAACTCTATATCCCAAACGTGTTGTGCAAATTTCAGCAATTTCCCGTTTAAACCGACAGAGTTATCGTCGAATCTAGTAAAAACTCCCTGCCGGCAGAGTTTTCGCACGAGCAGACGCCGCTTTCGTGAAACCTTGCGTCTGAAACGGTCGCTATTTTGGAACTGAAGGAATTTGCAGACAAACTTCTAATTTGTCCTGCTAAAACAACGGTATATCCCAAACGTGTTGTGCAAATTTCAGCAATTTCCCGTTTAAACCGACAGAGTTATCGTCGAATCTAGTAAAAACTCCCTGCCGGCAGAGTTTTCGCACGAGCAGACGCCGCTTTCGTGAAACCTTGCGTCTGAAACGGTCGCTATTTTGGAACTGAAGGAATTTGCAGACAAACTTCTAATTTTTCCTGCTAAAACAACTCTATATCCCAAACGTGTTGTGCAAATTTCAGCAATTTCCCGTTTAAACCGACAGAGTTATCGTCGAATCTAGTAAAAACTCCCTGCCGGCAGAGTTTTCGCACGAGCAGACGCCGCTTTCGTGAAACCTTGCGTCTGAAACGGTCGCTATTTTGGAACTGAAGGAATTGGCAGACAAACTTCTAATTTTTCCTGCTAAAACAACTCTATATCCCAAACGTGTTGTGCAAATTTCAGCAATTTCCCGTTTAAACCGACAGAGTTATCGTTGAATCTAGTAAAAACTCCCTGCCGGCAGAGTTTTCGCACGAGCAGACGCCGCTTTCGTGAAACCTTGCGTCTGAAACGGTCGCTATTTTGGAACTGAAGGAATTTGCAGACAAACTTCTAATTTTTCCTGCTAAAACAACTCTATATCCCAAACGTGTTGTGCAAATTTCAGCAATTTCCCGTTTAAACCGACAGAGTTATCGTCGAATCTAGTAAAAACTCCCTGCCGGCAGAGTTTTCGCACGAGCAGACGCCGCTTTCGTGAAACCTTGCGTCTGAAACGGTCGCTATTTTGGAACTGAAGGAATTTGCAGACAAACTTCTAATTTTTCCTGCTAAAACAACGGTATATCCCAAACGTGTTGTGCAAATTTCAGCAATTTCCCGTTTAAACCGACAGAGTTATCGTCGAATCTAGTAAAAACTCCCTGCCGGCAGAGTTTTCGCACAAGCAGACGCCGCTTTCGTGAAACCTTGCGTCTGAAACGGTCGCTATTTTGGAGCTGAAGGAATTTGCAGACAAACTTCTAATTTTTCCTGCTAAAACAACTGTATATCCTAAACGTGTTGTGCAAATTTCAGCAATTTCCCGTTTAAACCGACAGAGTTATCGTCGAATCTAGCAAAAACTCCCTGCCAGCACAGTTTTCGCACGAGCAGACGCCGCTTTCGTGAAACCTTGCGTCTAAAACGGTCGCTATTTTGGAACTGAAGGAATTGGCAGACAAACTTCTAATTTTGCCTGCTAAAACAACTCTATATCCCAAACGTGTTGTGCAAATTTCAGCAATTTCCCGTTTAAACCGACAGAGTTATCGTCGAATCTAGTAAAAACTCCCTGCCGGCAGAGTTTTCGCACGAGCAGACGCCGCTTTCGTGAAACCTTGCGTCTGAAACGCTCGCTATTTTGGAACTGAAGGAATTGGCAGACAAACTTCTAATTTTGCCTGTTAAAACAACTCTATATCCCAAACGTGTTGTGCAAATTTCAGCAATTTCCCGTTTAAACCGACAGAGTTATCGTCGAATCTAGTACAAACTCCCTGCCGGCAGAGTTTTCGCACGAGCAGACGCCGCTTTCGTGAAACCTTGCGTCTGAAACGGTCGCTATTTTGGAACTGAAGGAATTTGCAGACAAACTTCTAATTTTTCCTGCTAAAACAACTCTATATCCCAAACGTGTTGTGCAAATTTCAGCAATTTCCCGTTTAAACCGACAGAGTTATCGTCGAATCTAGCAAAAACTCCCTGCCAGCACAGTTTTCGCACGAGCAGACGCCGCTTTCGTGAAACCTTGCGTCTGAAACGGTCGCTATTTTGGAACTGAAGGAATTGGCAGACAAACTTCTAATTTTGCCTGCTAAAACAACTCTATATCCCAAACGTGTTGTGCAAATTTCAGCAATTTCCCGTTTAAACCGACAGAGTTATCGTCGAATCTAGCAAAAACTCCCTGCCGGCAGAGTTTTCGCACAAGCAGACGCCGCTTTCGTGAAACCTTGCGTCTGAAACGGTCGCTATTTTGGAGCTGAAGGAATTTGCAGACAAACTTCTAATTTTTCCTGCTAAAACAACTGTATATCCCAAACGTGTTGTGCAAATTTCAGCAATTTCCCGTTTAAACCGACAGAGTTATCGTCGAATCTAGTAAAAACTCCCTGCCGGCAGAGTTTTCGCACGAGCAGACGCCGCTTTCGTGAAACCTTGCGTCTGAAACGGTCGCTATTTTGGAGCTGAAGGAATTTGCAGACAAACTTCTAATTTTTCCTGCTAAAACAACTGTATATCCTAAACGTGTTGTGCAAATTTCAGCAATTTCCCGTTTAAACCGACAGAGTTATCGTCGAATCTAGCAAAAACTCCCTGCCAGCACAGTTTTCGCACGAGCAGACGCCGCTTTCGTGAAACCTTGCGTCTAAAACGGTCGCTATTTTGGAACTGAAGGAATTGGCAGACAAACTTCTAATTTTGCCTGCTAAAACAACTCTATATCCCAAACGTGTTGTGCAAATTTCAGCAATTTCCCGTTTAAACCGACAGAGTTATCGTCGAATCTAGTAAAAACTCCCTGCCGGCAGAGTTTTCGCACGAGCAGACGCCGCTTTCGTGAAACCTTGCGTCTGAAACGCTCGCTATTTTGGAACTGAAGGAATTGGCAGACAAACTTCTAATTTTGCCTGTTAAAACAACTCTATATCCCAAACGTGTTGTGCAAATTTCAGCAATTTCCCGTTTAAACCGACAGAGTTATCGTCGAATCTAGTAAAAACTCCCTGCCGGCAGAGTTTTCGCACGAGCAGACGCCGCTTTCGTGAAACCTTGCGTCTGAAACGGTCGCTATTTTGGAGCTGAAGGAATTTGCAGACAAACTTCTAATTTTTCCTGCTAAAACAACTGTATATCCTAAACGTGTTGTGCAAATTTCAGCAATTTCCCGTTTAAACCGACAGAGTTATCGTCGAATCTAGCAAAAACTCCCTGCCAGCACAGTTTTCGCACGAGCAGACGCCGCTTTCGTGAAACCTTGCGTCTAAAACGGTCGCTATTTTGGAACTGAAGGAATTGGCAGACAAACTTCTAATTTTGCCTGCTAAAACAACTCTATATCCCAAACGTGTTGTGCAAATTTCAGCAATTTCCCGTTTAAACCGACAGAGTTATCGTCGAATCTAGTAAAAACTCCCTGCCGGCAGAGTTTTCGCACGAGCAGACGCCGCTTTCGTGAAACCTTGCGTCTGAAACGCTCGCTATTTTGGAACTGAAGGAATTGGCAGACAAACTTCTAATTTTGCCTGTTAAAACAACTCTATATCCCAAACGTGTTGTGCAAATTTCAGCAATTTCCCGTTTAAACCGACAGAGTTATCGTCGAATCTAGTACAAACTCCCTGCCGGCAGAGTTTTCGCACGAGCAGACGCCGCTTTCGTGAAACCTTGCGTCTGAAACGGTCGCTATTTTGGAACTGAAGGAATTTGCAGACAAACTTCTAATTTTTCCTGCTAAAACAACTCTATATCCCAAACGTGTTGTGCAAATTTCAGCAATTTCCCGTTTAAACCGACAGAGTTATCGTCGAATCTAGCAAAAACTCCCTGCCAGCACAGTTTTCGCACGAGCAGACGCCGCTTTCGTGAAACCTTGCGTCTGAAACGGTCGCTATTTTGGAACTGAAGGAATTGGCAGACAAACTTCTAATTTTGCCTGCTAAAACAACTCTATATCCCAAACGTGTTGTGCAAATTTCAGCAATTTCCCGTTTAAACCGACAGAGTTATCGTCGAATCTAGCAAAAACTCCCTGCCGGCAGAGTTTCGCACAAGCAGACGCCGCTTTCGTGAAACCTTGCGTCTGAAACGGTCGCTATTTTGGAGCTGAAGGAATTTGCAGACAAACTTCTAATTTTTCCTGCTAAAACAACTGTATATCCCAAACGTGTTGTGCAAATTTCAGCAATTTCCCGTTTAAACCGACAGAGTTATCGTCGAATCTAGTAAAAACTCCCTGCCGGCAGAGTTTTCGCACGAGCAGACGCCGCTTTCGTGAAACCTTGCGTCTGAAACGGTCGCTATTTTGGAGCTGAAGGAATTTGCAGACAAACTTCTAATTTTTCCTGCTAAAACAACTCTATATCCCAAACGTGTTGTGCAAATTTCAGCAATTTCCCGTTTAAACCGACAGAGTTATCGTCGAATCTAGCAAAAACTCCCTGCCAGCACAGTTTTCGCACGAGCAGACGCCGCTTTCGTGAAACCTTGCGTCTGAAACGGTCGCTATTTTGGAACTGAAGGAATTGGCAGACAAACTTCTAATTTTGCCTGCTAAAACAACTCTATATCCCAAACGTGTTGTGCAAATTTCAGCAATTTCCCGTTTAAACCGACAGAGTTATCGTCGAATCTAGTAAAAACTCCCTGCCGGCAGAGTTTTCGCACGAGCAGACGCCGCTTTCGTGAAACCTTGCGTCTGAAACGGTCGCTATTTTGGAACTGAAGGAATTGGCAGACAAACTTCTAATTTTGCCTGCTAAAACAACTCTATATCCCAAACGTGTTGTGCAAATTTCAGCAATTTCCCGTTTAAACC
Organism: Henricia sp. BOLD:AAB3569; assembly: GCA_037783545.1. NCBI lineage: Eukaryota > Metazoa > Echinodermata > Asteroidea > Spinulosida > Echinasteridae > Henricia > Henricia sp. BOLD:AAB3569. Next base: position 10,647 of record JBBELK010000736.1, read on the forward strand.
GACAGAGTTATCGTCGAATCTAGCAAAAACTCCCTGCCAGCACAGTTTTCGCACGAGCAGACGCCGCTTTCGTGAAACCTTGCGTCTGAAACGGTCGCTATTTTGGAACTGAAGGAATTGGCAGACAAACTTCTAATTTTGCCTGCTAAAACAACTCTATATCCCAAACGTGTTGTGCAAATTTCAGCAATTTCCCGTTTAAACCGACAGAGTTATCGTCGAATCTAGCAAAAACTCCCTGCCGGCAGAGTTTTCGCACAAGCAGACGCCGCTTTCGTGAAACCTTGCGTCTGAAACGGTCGCTATTTTGGAGCTGAAGGAATTTGCAGACAAACTTCTAATTTTTCCTGCTAAAACAACTGTATATCCCAAACGTGTTGTGCAAATTTCAGCAATTTCCCGTTTAAACCGACAGAGTTATCGTCGAATCTAGTAAAAACTCCCTGCCGGCAGAGTTTTCGCACGAGCAGACGCCGCTTTCGTGAAACCTTGCGTCTGAAACGGTCGCTATTTTGGAGCTGAAGGAATTTGCAGACAAACTTCTAATTTTTCCTGCTAAAACAACTCTATATCCCAAACGTGTTGTGCAAATTTCAGCAATTTCCCGTTTAAACCGACAGAGTTATCGTCGAATCTAGCAAAAACTCCCTGCCAGCACAGTTTTCGCACGAGCAGACGCCGCTTTCGTGAAACCTTGCGTCTAAAACGGTCGCTATTTTGGAACTGAAGGAATTGGCATACAAACTTCTAATTTTGCCTGCTAAAACAACTCTATATCCCAAACGTGTTGTGCAAATTTCAGCAATTTCCCGTTTAAACCGACAGAGTTATCGTCGAATCTAGTAAAAACTCCCTGCCGGCAGAGTTTTCGCACGAGCAGACGCCGCTTTCGTGAAACCTTGCGTCTGAAACGGTCGCTATTTTGGAACTGAAGGAATTTGCAGACAAACTTCTAATTTTTCCTGCTAAAACAACTCTATATCCCAAAGTGTTGTGCAAATTTCAGCAATTTCCCGTTTAAACCGACAGAGTTATCGTCGAATCTAGTAAAAACTCCCTGCCGGCAGAGTTTTCGCACGAGCAGACGCCGCTTTCGTGAAACCTTGCGTCTGAAACGGTCGCTATTTTGGAACTGAAGGAATTGGCAGACAAACTTCTAATTTTGCCTGTTAAAACAACTCTATATCCCAAACGTGTTGTGCAAATTTCAGCAATTTCCCGTTTAAACCGACAGAGTTATCGTCGAATCTAGTACAAACTCCCTGCCGGCAGAGTTTTCGCACGAGCAGACGCCGCTTTCGTGAAACCTTGCGTCTGAAACGGTCGCTATTTTGGAACTGAAGGAATTGGCAGACAAACTTCTAATTTTGCCTGCTAAAACAACTCTATATCCCAAACGTGTTGTGCAAATTTCAGCAATTTCCCGTTTAAACCGACAGAGTTATCGTCGAATCTAGTAAAAACTCCCTGCCGGCAGAGTTTTCGCACGAGCAGACGCCGCTTTCGTGAAACCTTGCGTCTGAAACGGTCGCTATTTTGGAACTGAAGGAATTGGCAGACAAACTTCTAATTTTGCCTGTTAAAACAACTCTATATCCCAAACGTGTTGTGCAAATTTCAGCAATTTCCCGTTTAAACCGACAGAGTTATCGTCGAATCTAGTAAAAACTCCCTGCCGGCAGAGTTTTCGCACGAGCAGACGCCGCTTTCGTGAAACCTTGCGTCTGAAACGGTCGCTATTTTGGAACTGAAGGAATTTGCAAGACAAACTTCTAATTTTTCCTGCTAAAACAACTATATATCCCAAACGTGTTGTGCAAATTTCAGCAATTTCCCGTTTAAACCGACAGAGTTATCGTCGAATCTAGCAAAAACTCCCTGCCAGCACAGTTTTCGAACAAGCAGACGCCGCTTTCGTGAAACCTTGCGTCTGAAACGGTCGCTATTTCGGAACTGAAGGAATTGGCAGACAAACTTCTAATTTTTCCTGCTAAAACAACTCTATATCCCAAACGTGTTGTGCAAATTTCAGCAATTTCCCGTTTAAACCGACAGAGTTATCGTTGAATCTAGTAAAAACTCCCTGCCGGCAGAGTTTTCGCACGAGCAGACGCCGCTTTCGTGAAACCTTGCGTCTGAAACGGTCGCTATTTTGGAACTGAAGGAATTGGCAGACAAACTTCTAATTTTGCCTGTTAAAACAACTCTATATCCCAAACGTGTTGTGCAAATTTCAGCAATTTCCCGTTTAAACCGACAGAGTTATCGTCGAATCTAGTAAAAACTCCCTGCCGGCAGAGTTTTCGCACGAGCAGACGCCGCTTTCGTGAAACCTTGCGTCTGAAACGGTCGCTATTTTGGAACTGAAGGAATTTGCAGACAAACTTCTAATTTTCCTGCTAAAACAACTGTATATCCCAAACGTGTTGTGCAAATTTCAGCAATTTCCCGTTTAAACCGACAGAGTTATCGTCGAATCTAGTAAAAACTCCCTGCCGGCAGAGTTTTCGCACGAGCAGACGCCGCTTTCGTGAAACCTTGCGTCTGAAACGGTCGCTATTTTGGAACTGAAGGAATTTGCAGACAAACTTCTAATTTTTCCTGCTAAAACAACTCTATATCCCAAAGTGTTGTGCAAATTTCAGCAATTTCCCGTTTAAACCGACAGAGTTATCGTCGAATCTAGTAAAAACTCCCTGCCGGCAGAGTTTTCGCACGAGCAGACGCCGCTTTCGTGAAACCTTGCGTCTGTAACGGTCGCTATTTGGAACTGAAGGAATTGGCAGACAAACTTCTAATTTTGCCTGTTAAAACAACTCTATATCCCAAACGTGTTGTGCAAATTTCAGCAATTTCCCGTTTAAACCGACAGAGTTATCGTCGAATCTAGTAAAAACTCCCTGCCGGCAGAGTTTTCGCACGAGCAGACGCCGCTTTCGTGAAACCTTGCGTCTGAAACGGTCGCTATTTGGAACTGAAGGAATTTGCAGACAAACTTCTAATTTTTCCTGCTAAAACAACTGTATATCCCAAACGTGTTGTGCAAATTTCAGCAATTTCCCGTTTAAACCGACAGAGTTATCGTTGAATCTAGTAAAAACTCCCTGCGGCAGAGTTTTCGCACGAGCAGACGCCGCTTTCGTGAAACCTTGCGTCTGAAACGGTCGCTATTTTGGAACTGAAGGAATTTGCAGACAAACTTCTAATTTTTCCTGCTAAAACAACTCTATATCCCAAACGTGTTGTGCAAATTTCAGCAATTTCCCGTTTAAACCGACAGAGTTATCGTCGAATCTAGTAAAAACTCCCTGCCGGCAGAGTTTTCGCACGAGCAGACGCCGCTTTCGTGAAACCTTGCGTCTGAAACGGTCGCTATTTTGGAACTGAAGAATTTGCAGACAAACTTCTAATTTGTCCTACTAAAACAACTGTATATCCCAAACGTGTTGTGCAAATTTCAGCAATTTCCCGTTTAAACCGACAGAGTTATCGTCGAATCTAGTAAAAACTCCCTGCCGGCAGAGTTTTCGCACGAGCAGACGCCGCTTTCGTGAAACCTTGCGTCTGAAACGGTCGCTATTTTGGAACTGAAGGAATTTGCAGACAAACTTCTAATTTTTCCTGCTAAAACAACTCTATATCCCAAACGTGTTGTGCAAATTTCAGCAATTTCCCGTTTAAACCGACAGAGTTATCGTCGAATCTAGTAAAAACTCCCTGCCGGCAGAGTTTTCGCACGAGCAGACGCCGCTTTCGTGAAACCTTGCGTCTGAAACGGTCGCTATTTTGGAACTGAAGGAATTGGCAGACAAACTTCTAATGTTTCCTGCTAAAACAACTCTATATCCCAAACGTGTTGTGCAAATTTCAGCAATTTCCCGTTTAAACCGACAGAGTTATCGTTGAATCTAGTAAAAACTCCCTGCCGGCAGAGTTTTCGCACGAGCAGACGCCGCTTTCGTGAAACCTTGCGTCTGAAACGGTCGCTATTTTGGAACTGAAGGAATTTGCAGACAAACTTCTAATTTTTCCTGCTAAAACAACTCTATATCCCAAACGTGTTGTGCAAATTTCAGCAATTTTCCGTTTAAACCGACAGAGTTATCGTCGAATCTAGTAAAAACTCCCTGCCGGCAGAGTTTTCGCACGAGCAGACGCCGCTTTCGTGAAACCTTGCGTCTGAAACGGTCGCTATTTTGGAACTGAAGGAATTTGCAGACAAACTTCTAATTTTTCCTGCTAAAACAACGGTATATCCCAAACGTGTTGTGCAAATTTCAGCAATTTCCCGTTTAAACCGACAGAGTTATCGTCGAATCTAGTAAAAACTCCCTGCCGGCAGAGTTTTCGCACGAGCAGACGCCGCTTTCGTGAAACCTTGCGTCTGAAACGGTCGCTATTTTGGAACTGAAGGAATTTGCAGACAAACTTCTAATTTTTCCTGCTAAAACAACTCTATATCCCAAACGTGTTGTGCAAATTTCAGCAATTTCCCGTTTAAACCGACAGAGTTATCGTCGAATCTAGTAAAAACTCCCTGCCGGCAGAGTTTTCGCACGAGCAGACGCCGCTTTCGTGAAACCTTGCGTCTGAAACGGTCGCTATTTTGGAACTGAAGGAATTTGCAGACAAACTTCTAATTTTTCCTGCTAAAACAACTCTATATCCCAAACGTGTTGTGCAAATTTCAGCAATTTCCCGTTTAAACCGACAGAGTTATCGTCGAATCTAGTAAAAACTCCCTGCCGGCAGAGTTTTCGCACGAGCAGACGCCGCTTTCGTGAAACCTTGCGTCTGAAACGGTCGCTATTTTGGAACTGAAGGAATTGGCAGACAAACTTCTAATTTTTCCTGCTAAAACAACTCTATATCCCAAACGTGTTGTGCAAATTTCAGCAATTTCCCGTTTAAACCGACAGAGTTATCGTTGAATCTAGTAAAAACTCCCTGCCGGCAGAGTTTTCGCACGAGCAGACGCCGCTTTCGTGAAACCTTGCGTCTGAAACGGTCGCTATTTTGGAACTGAAGGAATTTGCAGACAAACTTCTAATTTGTCCTACTAAAACAACTGTATATCCCAAACGTGTTGTGCAAATTTCAGCAATTTCCCGTTTAAACCGACAGAGTTATCGTCGAATCTAGTAAAAACTCCCTGCCGGCAGAGTTTTCGCACGAGCAGACGCCGCTTTCGTGAAACCTTGCGTCTGAAACGGTCGCTATTTTGGAACTGAAGGAATTTGCAGACAAACTTCTAATTTTTCCTGCTAAAACAACTCTATATCCCAAACGTGTTGTGCAAATTTCAGCAATTTCCCGTTTAAACCGACAGAGTTATCGTCGAATCTAGTAAAAACTCCCTGCCGGCAGAGTTTTCGCACGAGCAGACGCCGCTTTCGTGAAACCTTGCGTCTGAAACGGTCGCTATTTTGGAACTGAAGGAATTGGCAGACAAACTTCTAATGTTTCCTGCTAAAACAACTCTATATCCCAAACGTGTTGTGCAAATTTCAGCAATTTCCCGTTTAAACCGACAGAGTTATCGTTGAATCTAGTAAAAACTCCCTGCCGGCAGAGTTTTCGCACGAGCAGACGCCGCTTTCGTGAAACCTTGCGTCTGAAACGGTCGCTATTTTGGAACTGAAGGAATTTGCAGACAAACTTCTAATTTTTCCTGCTAAAACAACTCTATATCCCAAACGTGTTGTGCAAATTTCAGCAATTTTCCGTTTAAACCGACAGAGTTATCGTCGAATCTAGTAAAAACTCCCTGCCGGCAGAGTTTTCGCACGAGCAGACGCCGCTTTCGTGAAACCTTGCGTCTGAAACGGTCGCTATTTTGGAACTGAAGGAATTTGCAGACAAACTTCTAATTTTTCCTGCTAAAACAACGGTATATCCCAAACGTGTTGTGCAAATTTCAGCAATTTCCCGTTTAAACCGACAGAGTTATCGTCGAATCTAGTAAAAACTCCCTGCCGGCAGAGTTTTCGCACGAGCAGACGCCGCTTTCGTGAAACCTTGCGTCTGAAACGGTCGCTATTTTGGAACTGAAGGAATTTGCAGACAAACTTCTAATTTTTCCTGCTAAAACAACTCTATATCCCAAACGTGTTGTGCAAATTTCAGCAATTTCCGTTTAAACCGACAGAGTTATCGTCGAATCTAGTAAAAACTCCCTGCCGGCAGAGTTTTCGCACGAGCAGACGCCGCTTTCGTGAACCTTGCGTCTGAAACGGTCGCTATTTTGGAACTGAAGGAATTGCAGACAAACTTCTAATTTGTCCTACTAAAACAACTGTATATCCCAAACGTGTTGTGCAAATTTCAGCAATTTCCCGTTTAAACCGACAGAGTTATCGTCGAATCTAGTAAAAACTCCCTGCCGGCAGAGTTTTCGCACGAGCAGACGCCGCTTTCGTGAAACCTTGCGTCTGAAACGGTCGCTATTTTGGAACTGAAGGAATTTGCAGACAAACTTCTAATTTTTCCTGCTAAAACAACTCTATATCCCAAACGTGTTGTGCAAATTTCAGCAATTTCCCGTTTAAACCGACAGAGTTATCGTCGAATCTAGTAAAAACTCCCTGCCGGCAGAGTTTTCGCACGAGCAGACGCCGCTTTCGTGAAACCTTGCGTCTGAAACGGTCGCTATTTTGGAACTGAAGGAATTGGCAGACAAACTTCTAATTTTTCCTGCTAAAACAACTCTATATCCCAAACGTGTTGTGCAAATTTCAGCAATTTCACGTTTAAACCGACAGAGTTATCGTTGAATCTAGTAAAAACTCCCTGCCGGCAGAGTTTTCGCACGAGCAGACGCCGCTTTCGTGAAACCTTGCGTCTGAAACGGTCGCTATTTTGGAACTGAAGGAATTTGCAGACAAACTTCTAATTTTTCCTGCTAAAACAACTCTATATCCCAAACGTGTTGTGCAAATTTCAGCAATTTCCCGTTTAAACCGACAGAGTTATCGTCGAATCTAGTAAAAACTCCCTGCCGGCAGAGTTTTCGCACGAGCAGACGCCGCTTTCGTGAAACCTTGCGTCTGAAACGGTCGCTATTTTGGAACTGAAGGAATTTGCAGACAAACTTCTAATTTTTCCTGCTAAAACAACTCTATATCCCAAACGTGTTGTGCAAATTTCAGCAATTTCCCGTTTAAACCGACAGAGTTATCGTCGAATCTAGTAAAAACTCCCTGCCGGCAGAGTTTTCGCACGAGCAGACGCCGCTTTCGTGAAACCTTGCGTCTGAAACGGTCGCTATTTTGGAACTGAAGGAATTGGCAGACAAACTTCTAATTTTTCCTGCTAAAACAACTCTATATCCCAAACGTGTTGTGCAAATTTCAGCAATTTCCCGTTTAAACCGACAGAGTTATCGTTGAATCTAGTAAAAACTCCCTGCCGGCAGAGTTTTCGCACGAGCAGACGCCGCTTTCGTGAAACCTTGCGTCTGAAACGGTCGCTATTTTGGAACTGAAGGAATTGGCAGACAAACTTTTAATTTTGCCTGCTAAAACAACTCTATATCCTAAACGTGTTGTGCAAATTTCAGCAATTTCCCGTTTAAACCGACAGAGTTATCGTCGAATCTAGTAAAAACTCCCTGCCGGCAGAGTTTTCGCACGAGCAGACGCCGCTTTCGTGAAACCTTGCGTCTGAAACGGTCGCTATTTTGGAACTGAAGGAATTGGCAGACAAACTTCTAATTTTGCCTGTTAAAACAACTCTATATCCCAAACGTGTTGTGCAAATTTCAGCAATTTCCCGTTTAAACCGACAGAGTTATCGTCGAATCTAGTAAAAACTCCCTGCCGGCAGAGTTTTCGCACGAGCAGACGCCGCTTTCTTGAAACCTTGCGTCTGAAACGGTCGCTATTTTGGAACTGAAGGAATTTGCAGACAAACTTCTAATTTTTCCTGCTAAAACAACTGTATATCCCAAACGTGTTGTGCAAATTTCAGCAATTTCCGTTTAAACCGACAGAGTTATCGTCGAATCTAGTAAAAACTCCCTGCCGGCAGAGTTTTCGCACGAGCAGACGCCGCTTTCGTGAAACCTTGCGTCTGAAACGGTCGCTATTTTGGAACTGAAGGAATTGCAGACAAACTTCTAATTTTTCCTGCTAAAACAACTCTATATCCCAAACGTGTTGTGCAAATTTCAGCAATTTCCCGTTTAAACCGACAGAGTTATCGTCGAATCTAGCAAAAACTCCCTGCCGGCACAATTTTCGCACGAGCAGACGCCGCTTTCGTGAAACCTTGCGTCTGAAACGGTCGCTATTTTGGAACTGAAGGAATTGGCAGACAAACTTCTAATTTTGCCTGCTAAAACAACTCTATATCCCAAACGTGTTGTGCAAATTTCAGCAATTTCCCGTTTAAACCGACAGAGTTATCGTCGAATCTAGTAAAAACTCCCTGCCGGCAGAGTTTTCGCACGAGCAGACGCCGCTTTCGTGAAACCTTGCGTCTGAAACGGTCGCTATTTGGAACTGAAGGAATTGGCAGACAAACTTCTAATTTTGCCTGTTAAAACAACTCTATATCCCAAACGTGTTGTGCAAATTTCAGCAATTTCCCGTTTAAACCGACAGAGTTATCGTCGAATCTAGTAAAAACTCCCTGCCGGCAGAGTTTTCGCACGAGCAGACGCCGCTTTCGTGAAACCTTGCGTCTGAAACGGTCGCTATTTTGGAACTGAAGGAATTTGCAGACAAACTTCTAATTTTTTCCTGCTAAAACAACTCTATATCCCAAACGTGTTGTGCAAATTTCAGCAATTTCCCGTTTAAACCGACAGAGTTATCGTCGAATCTAGCAAAAACTCCCTGCCAGCACAGTTTTCGCACGAGCAGACGCCGCTTTCGTGAAACCTTGCGTCTGAAACGGTCGCTATTTTGGAACTGAAGGAATTGGCAGACAAACTTCTAATTTTGCCTGCTAAAACAACTCTATATCCCAAACGTGTTGTGCAAATTTCAGCAATTTCCCGTTTAAACCGACAGAGTTATCGTCGAATCTAGTAAAAACTCCCTGCCGGCAGAGTTTTCGCACGAGCAGACGCCGCTTTCGTGAAACCTTGGCGTCTGAAACGGTCGCTATTTTGGAACTGAGGGAATTGGCAGACAAACTTCAAATTTTGCCTGTTAAAACAACTCTATATCCCAAACGTGTTGTGCAAATTTCAGCAATTTCCCGTTTAAAACCGACAGAGTTATCGTCGAATCTAGTAAAAACTCCCTGCCGGCAGAGTTTTCGCACGAGCAGACGCCGCTTTCGTGAAACCTTGCGTCTGAAACGGTCGCTATTTTGGAACTGAAGGAATTTGCAGACAAACTTCTAATTTTTCCTGCTAAAACAACTGTATATCCCAAACGTGTTGTGCAAATTTCAGCAATTTCCCGTTTAAACCGACAGAGTTATCGTCGAATCTAGTAAAAACTCCCTGCCGGCAGAGTTTTCGCACGAGCAGACGCCGCTTTCGTGAAACCTTGCGTCTGAAACGGTCGCTATTTTGGAACTGAAGGAATTTGCAGACAAACTTCTAATTTTTCCTGCTAAAACAACTGTATATCCCAAACGTGTTGTGCAAATTTCAGCAATTTCCCGTTTAAACCGACAGAGTTATCGTCGAATCTAGTAAAAACTCCCTGCCGGCAGAGTTTTCGCACGAGCAGACGCCGCTTTCGTGAAACCTTGCGTCTGAAACGGTCGCTATTTTGGAGCTGAAGGAATTTGCAGACAAACTTCTAATTTTTCCTGCTAAAACAACTCTATATCCCAAACGTGTTGTGCAAATTTCAGCAATTTCCCGTTTAAACCGACAGAGTTATCGTCGAATCTAGCAAAAACTCCCTGCCAGCACAGTTTTCGCACGAGCAGACGCCGCTTTCGTGAAACCTTGCGTCTGAAACGGTCGCTATTTTGGAACTGAAGGAATTTGCAGACAAACTTCTAATTTTTCCTGCTAAAACAACTGTATATCCCAAACGTGTTGTGCAAATTTCAGCAATTTCCCGTTTAAACCGACAGAGTTATCGTCGAATCTAGTAAAACTCCCTGCCGGCAGAGTTTTCGCACGAGCAGACGCCGCTTTCGTGAAACCTTGCGTCTGAAACGGTCGCTATTTTGGAACTGAAGGAATTTGCAGACAAACTTCTAATTTTTCCTGCTAAAACAACTGTATATCCCAAACGTGTTGTGCAAATTTCAGCAATTTCCCGTTTAAACCGACAGAGTTATCGTCGAATCTAGTAAAAACTCCCTGCCGGCAGAGTTTTCGCACGAGCAGACGCCGCTTTCGTGAAACCTTGCGTCTGAAACGGTCGCTATTTTGGAACTGAAGGAATTTGCAGACAAACTTCTAATTTTTCCTGCTAAAACAACTCTATATCCCAAACGTGTTGTGCAAATTTCAGCAATTTCCCGTTTAAACCGACAGAGTTATCGTCGAATCTAGCAAAAACTCCCTGCCAGCACAGTTTTCGCACGAGCAGACGCCGCTTTCGTGAAACCTTGCGTCTGAAACGGTCGCTATTTTGGAACTGAAGGAATTTGCAGACAAACTTCTAATTTTTCCTGCTAAAACAACTGTATATCCCAAACGTGTTGTGCAAATTTCAGCAATTTCCCGTTTAAAACCGACAGAGTTATCGTTGAATCTAGTAAAAACTCCCTGCCGGCAGAGTTTTCGCACGAGCAGACGCCGCTTTCGTGAAACCTTGCGTCTGAAACGGTCGCTATTTTGGAACTGAAGGAATTTGCAGACAAACTTCTAATTTTTCCTGCTAAAACAACTCTATATCCCAAACGTGTTGTGCAAATTTCAGCAATTTCCCGTTTAAACCGACAGAGTTATCGTCGAATCTAGTAAAAACTCCTGCCGGCAGAGTTTTCGCACGAGCAGACGCCGCTTTCGTGAAACCTTGCGTCTGAAACGGTCGCTATTTTGGAACTGAAGGAATTGGCAGACAAACTTCTAATTTTGCCTGCTAAAACAACTCTATATCCCAAACGTGTTGTGCAAATTTCAGCAATTTCCCGTTTAAACCGACAGAGTTATCGTCGAATCTAGTAAAAACTCCCTGCCAGCACAGTTTTCGCACGAGCAGACGCCGCTTTCGTAAAACCTTGCGTCTGAAACGGTCGCTATTTTGGAACTGAAGGAATTGGCAGACAAACTTCTAATTTTGCCTGCTAAACAACTCTATATCCCAAACGTGTTGTGCAAATTTCAGCAATTTCCCGTTTAAACCGACAGAGTTTTCGTCGAATCTAGTAAAAACTCCCTGCCGGCAGAGTTTTCGCACGAGCAGACGCCGCTTTCGTGAAACCTTGCGTCTGAAACGGTCGCTATTTTGGAACTGAAGGAATTGGCAGACAAACTTCTAATTTTGCCTGTTAAAACAACTCTATATCCCAAACGTGTTGTGCAAATTTCAGCAATTTCCCGTTTAAACCGACAGAGTTATCGTCGAATCTAGTAAAAACTCCCTGCCGGCAGAGTTTTCGCACGAGCAGACGCCGCTTTCGTGAAACCTTGCGTCTGAAACGGTCGCTATTTTGGAACTGAAGGAATTTGCAGACAAACTTCTAATTTTTCCTGCTAAAACAACTGTATATCCCAAACGTGTTGTGCAAATTTCAGCAATTTCCCGTTTAAACCGACAGAGTTATCGTCGAATCTAGTAAAAACTCCCTGCCGGCAGAGTTTTCGCACGAGCAGACGCCGCTTTCGTGAAACCTTGCGTCTGAAACGGTCGCTATTTTGGAACTGAAGGAATTTGCAGACAAACTTCTAATTTTTCCTGCTAAAACAACTCTATATCCCAAACGTGTTGTGCAAATTTCAGCAATTTCCCGTTTAAACCGACAGAGTTATCGTCGAATCTAGCAAAAACTCCCTGCCAGCACAGTTTTCGCACGAGCAGACGCCGCTTTCGTAAAACCTTGCGTCTGAAACGGTCGCTATTTTGGAACTGAAGGAATTTGCAGACAAACTTCTAATTTTTCCTCCTAAAACAACTGTATATCCCAAACGTGTTGTGCAAATTTCAGCAATTTCCCGTTTAAACCGACAGAGTTATCGTCGAATCTAGTAAAAACTCCCTGCCGGCAGAGTTTTCGCACGAGCAGACGCCGCTTTCGTGAAACCTTGCGTCTGAAACGGTCGCTATTTTGGAGCTGAAGGAATTTGCAGACAAACTTCTAATTTTTCCTGCTAAAACAACTGTATATCCCAAACGTGTTGTGCAAATTTCAGCAATTTCCCGTTTAAACCGACAGAGTTATCGTCGAATCTAGCAAAAACTCCCTGCCAGCACAGTTTTCGCACGAGCAGACGCCGCTTTCGTGAAACCTTGCGTCTGAAACGGTCGCTATTTTGGAACTGAAGGAATTGGCAGACAAACTTCTAATTTTGCCTGCTAAAACAACTCTATATCCCAAACGTGTTGTGCAAATTTCAGCAATTTCCCGTTTAAACCGACAGAGTTATCGTCGAATCTAGTAAAAACTCCCTGCCGGCAGAGTTTTCGCACGAGCAGACGCCGCTTTCGTGAAACCTTGCGTCTGAAACGGTCGCTATTTTGGAACTGAAGGAATTGGCAGACAAACTTCTAATTTTGCCTGCTAAAACAACTCTATATCCCAAACGTGTTGTGCAAATTTCAGCAATTTCTCGTTTAAACCGACAGAGTTATCGTCGAATCTAGTAAAAACTCCCTGCCGGCAGAGTTTTCGCACGAGCAGACGCCGCTTTCGTGAAACCTTGCGTCTGAAACGGTCGCTATTTTGGAACTGAAGGAATTGGCAGACAAACTTCTAATTTTGCCTGTTAAAACAACTCTATATCCCAAACGTGTTGTGCAAATTTCAGCAATTTCCCGTTTAAACCGACAGAGTTATCGTCGAATCTAGTAAAAACTCCCTGCCGGCAGAGTTTTCGTACGAGCAGACGCCGCTTTCGTGAAACCTTGCGTCTGAAACGGTCGCTATTTTGGAACTGAAGGAATTTGCAGACAAACTTCTAATTTTTCCTGCTAAAACAACTGTATATCCCAAACGTGTTGTGCAAATTTCAGCAATTTCCCGTTTAAACCGACAGAGTTATCGTTGAATCTAGTAAAAACTCCCTGCCGGCAGAGTTTTCGCACGAGCAGACGCCGCTTTCGTGAAACCTTGCGTCTGAAACGGTCGCTATTTTGGAACTGAAGGAATTTGCAGACAAACTTCTAATTTTTCCTGCTAAAACAACTCTATATCCCAAACGTGTTGTGCAAATTTCAGCAATTTCCCGTTTAAACCGACAGAGTTATCGTCGAATCTAGTAAAAACTCCCTGCCGGCAGAGTTTTCGCACGAGCAGACGCCGCTTTCGTGAAACCTTGCGTCTGAAACGGTCGCTATTTTGGAACTGAAGGAATTGGCAGACAAACTTCTAATTTTGCCTGCTAAAACAACTCTATATCCCAAACGTGTTGTGCAAATTTCAGCAATTTCCCGTTAAAACCGACAGAGTTATCGTCGAATCTAGTAAAAACTCCCTGCCGGCAGAGTTTTCGCACGAGCAGACGCCGCTTTCGTGAAACCTTGCGTCTGAAACGGTCGCTATTTTGGAACTGAAGGAATTGGCAGACAAACTTCTAATTTTGCCTGTTAAAACAACTCTATATCCCAAACGTGTTGTGCAAATTTCAGCAATTTCCCGTTTAAACCGACAGAGTTATCGTCGAATCTAGTAAAAACTCCCTGCCGGCAGAGTTTTCGCACGAGCAGACGCCGCTTTTGTGAAACCTTGCGTCTGAAACGGTCGCTATTTTGGAACTGAAGGAATTTGCAGACAAACTTCTAGTTTTTCCTGCTAAAACAACTGTATATCCCAAACGTGTTGTGCAAATTTCAGCAATTTCCCGTTTAAACCGACAGAGTTATCGTCGAATCTAGTAAAAACTCCCTGCCGGCAGAGTTTTCGCACGAGCAGACGCCGCTTTCGTGAAACCTTGTGTCTGAAACGGTCGCTATTTTGGAACTGAAGGAATTTGCAGACAAACTTCTAATTTTTCCTGCTAAAACAACTCTATATCCCAAACGTGTTGTGCAAATTTCAGCAATTTCCCGTTTAAACCGACAGAGTTATCGTCGAATCTAGCAAAAACTCCCTGCCAGCACAGTTTTCGCACGAGCAGACGCCGCTTTCGTGAAACCTTGCGTCTGAAACGGTCGCTATTTTGGAACTGAAGGAATTGGCAGACAAACTTCTAATTTTGCCTGCTAAAACAACTCTATATCCCAAACGTGTTGTGCAAATTTCAGCAATTTCCCGTTTAAACCGACAGAGTTATCGTCGAATCTAGTAAAAACTCCCTGCCGGCAGAGTTTTCGCACGAGCAGACGCCGCTTTCGTGAAACCTTGCGTCTGAAACGGTCGCTATTTTGGAACTGAAGGAATTGGCAGACAAACTTCTAATTTTGCCTGTTAAAACAACTCTATATCCCAAACGTGTTGTGCAAATTTCAGCAATTTCCCGTTTAAACCGACAGAGTTATCGTCGAATCTAGTAAAAACTCCCTGCTGGCAGAGTTTTCGCACGAGCAGACGCCGCTTTCGTGAAACCTTGCGTCTGAAACGGTCGCTATTTTGGAACTGAAGGAATTTGCAGACAAACTTCTAATTTTTCCTGCTAAAACAACTGTATATCCCAAACGTGTTGTGCAAATTTCAGCAATTTCCCGTTTAAACCGACAGAGTTATCGTCGAATCTAGTAAAAACTCCCTGCCGGCAGAGTTTTCGCACGAGCAGACGCCGCTTTCGTGAAACCTTGCGTCTGAAACGGTCGCTATTTTGGAACTGAAGGAATTGGCAGACAAACTTCTAATTTTGCCTGTTAAAACAACTCTATATCCCAAACGTGTTGTGCAAATTTCAGCAATTTCCCGTTTAAACCGACAGAGTTATCGTCGAATCTAGTAAAAACTCCCTGCCGGCAGAGTTTTCGCACGAGCAGACGCCGCTTTCGTGAAACCTTGCGTCTGAAACGGTCGCTATTTTGGAACTGAAGGAATTTGCAGACAAACTTCTAATTTTTCCTGCTAAAACAACTGTATATCCCAAACGTGTTGTGCAAATTTCAGCAATTTCCCGTTTAAACCGACAGAGTTATCGTTGAATCTAGTAAAAACTCCCTGCCGGCAGAGTTTTCGCACGAGCAGACGCCGCTTTCGTGAAACCTTGCGTCTGAAACGGTCGCTATTTTGGAACTGAAGGAATTTGCAGACAAACTTCTAATTTTTCCTGCTAAAACAACTCTATATCCCAAACGTGTTGTGCAAATTTCAGCAATTTCCCGTTTAAACCGACAGAGTTATCGTCGAATCTAGTAAAAACTCCCTGCCGGCAGAGTATTCGCACGAGCAGACGCCGCTTTCGTGAAACCTTGCGTCTGAAACGGTCGCTATTTTGGAACTGAAGGAATCTGCAGACAAACTTCTAATTTTTCCTGCTAAAACAACTCTATATCCCAAACGTGTTGTGCAAATTTCAGCAATTTCCCGTTTAAACCGACAGAGTTATCGTCGAATCTAGTAAAAACTCCCTGCCGGCAGAGTTTTCGCACGAGCAGACGCCGCTTTCGTGAAACCTTGCGTCTGAAACGGTCGCTATTTTGGAACTGAAGGAATTGGCAGACAAACTTCTAATTTTGCCTGCTAAAACAACTCTATATCCCAAACGTGTTGTGCAAATTTCAGCAATTTCCCGTTTAAACCGACAGAGTTATCGTCGAATCTAGTAAAAACTCCCTGCCGGCAGAGTTTTCGCACGAGCAGACGCCGCTTTCGTGAAACCTTGCGTCTGAAACGGTCGCTATTTTGGAACTGAAGGAATTGGCAGACAAACTTCTAATTTTGCCTGTTAAAACAACTCTATATCCCAAACGTGTTGTGCAAATTTCAGCAATTTCCCGTTTAAACCGACAGAGTTATCGTCGAATCTAGTAAAAACTCCCTGCCGGCAGAGTTTTCGCACGAGCAGACGCCGCTTTCGTGAAACCTTGCGTCTGAAACGGTCGCTATTTTGGAACTGAAGGAATTTGCAGACAAACTTCTAGTTTTTCCTGCTAAAACAACTGTATATCCCAAACGTGTTGTGCAAATTTCAGCAATTTCCCGTTTAAACCGACAGAGTTATCGTCGAATCTAGTAAAAACTCCCTGCCGGCAGAGTTTTCGCACGAGCAGACGCCGCTTTCGTGAAACCTTGCGTCTGAAACGGTCGCTATTTTGGAACTGAAGGAATTTGCAGACAAACTTCTAATTTTTCCTGCTAAAACAACTCTATATCCCAAACGTGTTGTGCAAATTTCAGCAATTTCCCGTTTAAACCGACAGAGTTATCGTCGAATCTAGCAAAAACTCCCTGCCAGCACAGTTTTCGCACGAGCAGACGCCGCTTTCGTGAAACCTTGCGTCTGAAACGGTCGCTATTTTGGAACTGAAGGAATTGGCAGACAAACTTCTAATTTTGCCTGTTAAAACAACTCTATATCCCAAACGTGTTGTGCAAATTTCAGCAATTTCCCGTTTAAACCGACAGAGTTATCGTCGAATCTAGTAAAAACTCCCTGCCGGCAGAGTTTTCGCACGAGCAGACGCCGCTTTCGTGAAACCTTGCGTCTGAAACGGTCGCTATTTTGGAACTGAAGGAATTTGCAGACAAACTTCTAATTTTTCCTGCTAAAACAACTCTATATCCCAAACGTGTTGTGCAAATTTCAGCAATTTCCCGTTTAAACCGACAGAGTTATCGTCGAATCTAGTAAAAACTCCCTGCCGGCAGAGTATTCGCACGAGCAGACGCCGCTTTCGTGAAACCTTGCGTCTGAAACGGTCGCTATTTTGGAACTGAAGGAATCTGCAGACAAACTTCTAATTTTTCCTGCTAAAACAACTCTATATCCCAAACGTGTTGTGCAAATTTCAGCAATTTCCCGTTTAAACCGACAGAGTTATCGTCGAATCTAGTAAAAACTCCCTGCCGGCAGAGTTTTCGCACGAGCAGACGCCGCTTTCGTGAAACCTTGCGTCTGAAACGGTCGCTATTTTGGAACTGAAGGAATTGGCAGACAAACTTCTAATTTTGCCTGCTAAAACAACTCTATATCCCAAACGTGTTGTGCAAATTTCAGCAATTTCCCGTTTAAACCGACAGAGTTATCGTCGAATCTAGTAAAAACTCCCTGCCGGCAGAGTTTTCGCACGAGCAGACGCCGCTTTCGTGAAACCTTGCGTCTGAAACGGTCGCTATTTTGGAACTGAAGGAATTGGCAGACAAACTTCTAATTTTGCCTGTTAAAACAACTCTATATCCCAAACGTGTTGTGCAAATTTCAGCAATTTCCCGTTTAAACCGACAGAGTTATCGTCGAATCTAGTAAAAACTCCCTGCCGGCAGAGTTTTCGCACGAGCAGACGCCGCTTTCGTGAAACCTTGCGTCTGAAACGGTCGCTATTTTGGAACTGAAGGAATTTGCAGACAAACTTCTAGTTTTTCCTGCTAAAACAACTGTATATCCCAAACGTGTTGTGCAAATTTCAGCAATTTCCCGTTTAAACCGACAGAGTTATCGTCGAATCTAGTAAAAACTCCCTGCCGGCAGAGTTTTCGCACGAGCAGACGCCGCTTTCGTGAAACCTTGCGTCTGAAACGGTCGCTATTTTGGAACTGAAGGAATTTGCAGACAAACTTCTAATTTTTCCTGCTAAAACAACTCTATATCCCAAACGTGTTGTGCAAATTTCAGCAATTTCCCGTTTAAACCGACAGAGTTATCGTCGAATCTAGCAAAAACTCCCTGCCAGCACAGTTTTCGCACGAGCAGACGCCGCTTTCGTGAAACCTTGCGTCTGAAACGGTCGCTATTTTGGAACTGAAGGAATTGGCAGACAAACTTCTAATTTTGCCTGTTAAAACAACTCTATATCCCAAACGTGTTGTGCAAATTTCAGCAATTTCCCGTTTAAACCGACAGAGTTATCGTCGAATCTAGTAAAAACTCCCTGCCGGCAGAGTTTTCGCACGAGCAGACGCCGCTTTCGTGAAACCTTGCGTCTGAAACGGTCGCTATTTTGGAACTGAAGGAATTTGCAGACAAACTTCTAATTTTTCCTGCTAAAACAACTGTATATCCCAAACGTGTTGTGCAAATTTCAGCAATTTCCCGTTTAAACCGACAGAGTTATCGTTGAATCTAGTAAAAACTCCCTGCCGGCAGAGTTTTCGCACGAGCAGACGCCGCTTTCGTGAAACCTTGCGTCTGAAACGGTCGCTATTTTGGAACTGAAGGAATTTGCAGACAAACTTCTAATTTTTCCTGCTAAAACAACTCTATATCCCAAACGTGTTGTGCAAATTTCAGCAATTTCCCGTTTAAACCGACAGAGTTATCGTCGAATCTAGTAAAAACTCCCTGCCGGCAGAGTATTCGCACGAGCAGACGCCGCTTTCGTGAAACCTTGCGTCTGAAACGGTCGCTATTTTGGACCTGAAGGAATCTGCAGACAAACTTCTAATTTTTCCTGCTAAAACAACTCTATATCCCAAACGTGTTGTGCAAATTTCAGCAATTTCCCGTTTAAACCGACAGAGTTATCGTCGAATCTAGTAAAAACTCTGCCGGCAGAGTTTTCGCACGAGCAGACGCCGCTTTCGTGAAACCTTGCGTCTGAAACGGTCGCTATTTTGGAACTGAAGGAATTGGCAGACAAACTTCTAATTTTTCCTGCTAAAACAACTCTATATCCCAAACGTGTTGTGCAAATTTCAGCAATTTCCCGTTTAAACCGACAGAGTTATCGTTGAATCTAGTAAAAACTCCCTGCCGGCAGAGTTTTCGCACGAGCAGACGCCGCTTTCGTGAAACCTTGCGTCTGAAACGGTCGCTATTTTGGAACTGAAGGAATTGGCAGACAAACTTCTAATTTTGCCTGCTAAAACAACTCTATATCCCAAACGTGTTGTGCAAATTTCAGCAATTTCCCGTTTAAACCGACAGAGTTATCGTCGAATCTAGTAAAAACTCCCTGCCAGCACAGTTTTCGCACGAGCAGACGCCGCTTTCGTGAAACCTTGCGTCTGAAACGGTCGCTATTTTGGAACTGAAGGAATTGGCAGACAAACTTCAAATTTTTCCTGCTAAAACAACTCTATATCCCAAACGTGTTGTGCAAATTTCAGCAATTTCCCGTTAAAACCGACAGAGTTATCGTTGAATCTAGTAAAAACTCCCTGCCGGCAGAGTTTTCGCACGAGCAGACGCCGCTTTCGTGAAACCTTGCGTCTGAAACGGTCGCTATTTTGGAACTGAAGGAATTTGCAGACAAACTTCTAATTTTTCCTGCTAAAACAACTCTATATCCCAAACGTGTTGTGCAAATTTCAGCAATTTCCCGTTTAAACCGACAGAGTTATCGTCGAATCTAGTAAAAACTCCCTGCCGGCAGAGTTTTCGCACGAGCAGACGCCGCTTTCGTGAAACCTTGCGTCTGAAACGGTCGCTATTTTGGAACTGAAGGAATTTGCAGACAAACTTCTAATTTTTCCTGCTAAAACAACTGTATATCCCAAACGTGTTGTGCAAATTTCAGCAATTTCCCGTTTAAACCGACAGAGTTATCGTCGAATCTAGCAAAAACTCCCTGCCAGCACAGTTTTCGCACGAGCAGACGCCGCTTTCGTGAAACCTTGCGTCTGAAACGGTCGCTATTTTGGAACTGAAGGAATTGGCAGACAAACTTCTAATTTTGCCTGCTAAAACAACTCTATATCCCAAACGTGTTGTGCAAATTTCAGCAATTTCCCGTTTAAACCGACAGAGTTATCGTCGAATCTAGTAAAAACTCCCTGCCGGCAGAGTTTTCGCACGAGCAGACGCCGCTTTCGTGAAACCTTGCGTCTGAAACGGTCGCTATTTTGGAACTGAAGGAATTGGCAGACAAACTTCTAATTTTGCCTGCTAAAACAACTCTATATCCCAAACGTGTTGTGCAAATTTCAGCAATTTCCCGTTTAAACCGACAGAGTTATCGTCGAATCTAGTAAAAACTCCCTGCCGGCAGAGTTTTCGCACGAGCAGACGCCGCTTTCGTAAAAACCTTGCGTCTGAAACGGTCGCTATTTTGGAACTGAAGGAATTGGCAGACAAACTTCTAATTTTGCCTGTTAAAACAACTCTATATCCCAAACGTGTTGTGCAAATTTCAGCAATTTCCCGTTTAAACCGACAGAGTTATCGTCGAATCTAGTAAAAACTCCCTGCCGGCAGAGTTTTCGCACGAGCAGACGCCGCTTTCGTGAAACCTTGCGTCTGAAACGGTCGCTATTTTGGAACTGAAGGAATTTGCAGACAAACTTCTAATTTTTCCTGCTAAAACAACTGTATATCCCAAACGTGTTGTGCAAATTTCAGCAATTTCCCGTTTAAACCGACAGAGTTATCGTCGAATCTAGTAAAAACTCCCTGCCGGCAGAGTTTTCGCACGAGCAGACGCCGCTTTCGTGAAACCTTGCGTCTGAAACGGTCGCTATTTTGGAACTGAAGGAATTTGCAGACAAACTTCTAATTTTTCCTGCTAAAACAACTCTATATCCCAAACGTGTTGTGCAAATTTCAGCAATTTCCCGTTTAAACCGACAGAGTTATCGTCGAATCTAGTAAAAACTCCCTGCCGGCAGAGTTTTCGCACGAGCAGACGCCGCTTTCGTGAAACCTTGCGTCTGAAACGGTCGCTATTTTGGAACTGAAGGAATTGGCAGACAAACTTCTAATTTTGCCTGCTAAAACAACTCTATATCCCAAACGTGTTGTGCAAATTTCAGCAATTTCCCGTTTAAACCGACAGAGTTATCGTCGAATCTAGTAAAAACTCCCTGCCGGCAGAGTTTTCGCACGAGCAGACGCCGCTTTCGTGAAACCTTGCGTCTGAAACGGTCGCTATTTTGGAACTGAAGGAATTGGCAGACAAACTTCTAATTTTGCCTGTTAAAACAACTCTATATCCCAAACGTGTTGTGCAAATTTCAGCAATTTCCCGTTTAAACCGACAGAGTTATCGTCGAATCTAGCAAAAACTCCCTGCCAGCACAGTTTTCGCACGAGCAGACGCCGCTTTCGTGAAACCTTGCGTCTGAAACGGTCGCTATTTTGGAACTGAAGGAATTGGCAGACAAACTTCTAATTTTGCCTGCTAAAACAACTCTATATCCCAAACGTGTTGTGCAAATTTCAGCAATTTCCCGTTTAAACCGACAGAGTTATCGTCGAATCTAGTAAAAACTCCCTGCCGGCAGAGTTTTCGCACGAGCAGACGCCGCTTTCGTGAAACCTTGCGTCTGAAACGGTCGCTATTTTGGAACTGAAGGAATTGGCAGACAAACTTCTAATTTTGCCTGTTAAAACAACTCTATATCCCAAACGTGTTGTGCAAATTTCAGCAATTTCCCGTTTAAACCGACAGAGTTATCGTCGAATCTAGTAAAAACTCCCTGCCGGCAGAGTTTTCGCACGAGCAGACGCCGCTTTCGTGAAACCTTGCGTCTGAAACGGTCGCTATTTTGGAACTGAAGGAATTTGCAGACAAACTTCTAATTTTTCCTGCTAAAACAACTGTATATCCCAAACGTGTTGTGCAAATTTCAGCAATTTACCGTTTAAACCGACAGAGTTATCGTCGAATCTAGTAAAAACTTCCTGCCGGCACAGTTTTCGCACGAGCAGACGCCGCTTTCGTGAAACCTTGCGTCTGAAACGGTCGCTATTTTGGAACTGAAGGAATTTGCAGACAAACTTCTAATTTTTCCTGCTAAAACAACTGTATATCCCAAACGTGTTGTGCAAATTTCAGCAATTTCCCGTTTAAACCGACAGAGTTATCGTCGAATCTAGTAAAAACTCCCTGCCGGCAGAGTTTTCGCACGAGCAGACGCCGCTTTCGTGAAACCTTGCGTCTGAAACGGTCGCTATTTTGGAGCTGAAGTAATTTGCAGACAAACTTCTAATTTTTCCTGCTAAAACAACTCTATATCCCAAACGTGTTGTGCAAATTTCAGCAATTTCCAGTTTAAACCGACAGAGTTATCGTCGAATCTAGCAAAAACTCCCTGCCAGCACAGTTTTCGCACGAGCAGACGCCGCTTTCGTGAAACCTTGCGTCTGAAACGGTCGCTATTTTGGAACTGAAGGAATTGGCAGACAAACTTCTAATTTTGCCTGCTAAAACAACTCTATATCCCAAACGTGTTGTGCAAATTTCAGCAATTTCCCGTTTAAACCGACAGAGTTATCGTCGAATCTAGTAAAAACTCCCTGCCGGCAGAGTTTTCGCACGAGCAGACGCCGCTTTCGTGAAACCTTGCGTCTGAAACGGTCGCTATTTTGGAACTGAAGGAATTGGCAGACAAACTTCTAATTTTGCCTGCTAAAACAACTCTATATCCCAAACGTGTTGTGCAAATTTCAGCAATTTCCCGTTTAAACCGACAGAGTTATCGTCGAATCTAGTAAAAACTCCCTGCCGGCAGAGTTTTCGCACGAGCAGACGCCGCTTTCGTGAAACCTTGCGTCTGAAACGGTCGCTATTTTGGAACTGAAGGAATTGGCAGACAAACTTCTAATTTTGCCTGTTAAAACAACTCTATATCCCAAACGTGTTGTGCAAATTTCAGCAATTTCCCGTTTAAACCGACAGAGTTATCGTCGAATCTAGTAAAAACTCCCTGCCGGCAGAGTTTTCGCACGAGCAGACGCCGCTTTCGTGAAACCTTGCGTCTGAAACGGTCGCTATTTTGGAACTGAAGGAATTTGCAGACAAACTTCTAATTTTTCCTGCTAAAACAACTGTATATCCCAAACGTGTTGTGCAAATTTCAGCAATTTCCCGTTTAAACCGACAGAGTTATCGTTGAATCTAGTAAAAACTCCCTGCCGGCAGAGTTTTCGCACGAGCAGACGCCGCTTTCGTGAAACCTTGCGTCTGAAACGGTCGCTATTTTGGAACTGAAGGAATTTGCAGACAAACTTCTAATTTTTCCTGCTAAAACAACTCTATATCCCAAACGTGTTGTGCAAATTTCAGCAATTTCCCGTTTAAACCGACAGAGTTATCGTCGAATCTAGTAAAAACTCCCTGCCGGCAGAGTTTTCGCACGAGCAGACGCCGCTTTCGTGAAACCTTGCGTCTGAAACGGTCGCTATTTTGGAACTGAAGGAATTGGCAGACAAACTTCTAATTTTGCCTGTTAAAACAACTCTATATCCCAAACGTGTTGTGCAAATTTCAGCAATTTCCCGTTTAAACCGACAGAGTTATCGTCGAATCTAGTAAAAACTCCCTGCCGGCAGAGTTTTCGCACGAGCAGACGCCGCTTTCGTGAAACCTTGCGTCTGAAACGGTCGCTATTTTGGAACTGAAGGAATTTGCAGACAAACTTCTAATTTTTCCTGCTAAAACAACTGTATATCCCAAACGTGTTGTGCAAATTTCAGCAATTTCCCGTTTAAACCGACAGAGTTATCGTTGAATCTAGTAAAAACTCCCTGCCGGCAGAGTTTTCGCACGAGCAGACGCCGCTTTCGTGAAACCTTGCGTCTGAAACGGTCGCTATTTTGGAACTGAAGGAATTTGCAGACAAACTTCTAATTTTTCCTGCTAAAACAACTCTATATCCCAAACGTGTTGTGCAAATTTCAGCAATTTCCCGTTTAAACCGACAGAGTTATCGTCGAATCTAGTAAAAACTCCCTGCCGGCAGAGTTTTCGCACGAGCAGACGCCGCTTTCGTAAAAACCTTGCGTCTGAAACGGTCGCTATTTTGGAACTGAAGGAATTGGCAGACAAACTTCTAATTTTGCCTGTTAAAACAACTCTATATCCCAAACGTGTTGTGCAAATTTCAGCAATTTCCCGTTTAAACCGACAGAGTTATCGTCGAATCTAGTAAAAACTCCCTGCCGGCAGAGTTTTCGCACGAGCAGACGCCGCTTTCGTGAAACCTTGCGTCTGAAACGGTCGCTATTTTGGAACTGAAGGAATTTGCAGACAAACTTCTAATTTTTCCTGCTAAAACAACTGTATATCCCAAACGTGTTGTGCAAATTTCAGCAATTTCCCGTTTAAACCGACAGAGTTATCGTCGAATCTAGTAAAAACTCCCTGCCGGCAGAGTTTTCGCACGAGCAGACGCCGCTTTCGTGAAACCTTGCGTCTGAAACGGTCGCTATTTTGGAACTGAAGGAATTTGCAGACAAACTTCTAATTTTTCCTGCTAAAACAACTCTATATCCCAAACGTGTTGTGCAAATTTCAGCAATTTCCCGTTTAAACCGACAGAGTTATCGTCGAATCTAGTAAAAACTCCCTGCCGGCAGAGTTTTCGCACGAGCAGACGCCGCTTTCGTGAAACCTTGCGTCTGAAACGGTCGCTATTTTGGAACTGAAGGAATTGGCAGACAAACTTCTAATTTTGCCTGCTAAAACAACTCTATATCCCAAACGTGTTGTGCAAATTTCAGCAATTTCCCGTTTAAACCGACAGAGTTATCGTCGAATCTAGTAAAAACTCCCTGCCGGCAGAGTTTTCGCACGAGCAGACGCCGCTTTCGTGAAACCTTGCGTCTGAAACGGTCGCTATTTTGGAACTGAAGGAATTGGCAGACAAACTTCTAATTTTGCCTGTTAAAACAACTCTATATCCCAAACGTGTTGTGCAAATTTCAGCAATTTCCCGTTTAAACCGACAGAGTTATCGTCGAATCTAGCAAAAACTCCCTGCCAGCACAGTTTTCGCACGAGCAGACGCCGCTTTCGTGAAACCTTGCGTCTGAAACGGTCGCTATTTTGGAACTGAAGGAATTGGCAGACAAACTTCTAATTTTGCCTGCTAAAACAACTCTATATCCCAAACGTGTTGTGCAAATTTCAGCAATTTCCCGTTTAAACCGACAGAGTTATCGTCGAATCTAGTAAAAACTCCCTGCCGGCAGAGTTTTCGCACGAGCAGACGCCGCTTTCGTGAAACCTTGCGTCTGAAACGGTCGCTATTTTGGAACTGAAGGAATTGGCAGACAAACTTCTAATTTTGCCTGTTAAAACAACTCTATATCCCAAACGTGTTGTGCAAATTTCAGCAATTTCCCGTTTAAACCGACAGAGTTATCGTCGAATCTAGTAAAAACTCCCTGCCGGCAGAGTTTTCGCACGAGCAGACGCCGCTTTCGTGAAACCTTGCGTCTGAAACGGTCGCTATTTTGGAACTGAAGGAATTTGCAGACAAACTTCTAATTTTTCCTGCTAAAACAACTGTATATCCCAAACGTGTTGTGCAAATTTCAGCAATTTACCGTTTAAACCGACAGAGTTATCGTCGAATCTAGTAAAAACTTCCTGCCGGCACAGTTTTCGCACGAGCAGACGCCGCTTTCGTGAAACCTTGCGTCTGAAACGGTCGCTATTTTGGAACTGAAGGAATTTGCAGACAAACTTCTAATTTTTCCTGCTAAAACAACTGTATATCCCAAACGTGTTGTGCAAATTTCAGCAATTTCCCGTTTAAACCGACAGAGTTATCGTCGAATCTAGTAAAAACTCCCTGCCGGCAGAGTTTTCGCACGAGCAGACGCCGCTTTCGTGAAACCTTGCGTCTGAAACGGTCGCTATTTTGGAGCTGAAGTAATTTGCAGACAAACTTCTAATTTTTCCTGCTAAAACAACTCTATATCCCAAACGTGTTGTGCAAATTTCAGCAATTTCCAGTTTAAACCGACAGAGTTATCGTCGAATCTAGCAAAAACTCCCTGCCAGCACAGTTTTCGCACGAGCAGACGCCGCTTTCGTGAAACCTTGCGTCTGAAACGGTCGCTATTTTGGAACTGAAGGAATTGGCAGACAAACTTCTAATTTTGCCTGCTAAAACAACTCTATATCCCAAACGTGTTGTGCAAATTTCAGCAATTTCCCGTTTAAACCGACAGAGTTATCGTCGAATCTAGTAAAAACTCCCTGCCGGCAGAGTTTTCGCACGAGCAGACGCCGCTTTCGTGAAACCTTGCGTCTGAAACGGTCGCTATTTTGGAACTGAAGGAATTGGCAGACAAACTTCTAATTTTGCCTGCTAAAACAACTCTATATCCCAAACGTGTTGTGCAAATTTCAGCAATTTCCCGTTTAAACCGACAGAGTTATCGTCGAATCTAGTAAAAACTCCCTGCCGGCAGAGTTTTCGCACGAGCAGACGCCGCTTTCGTGAAACCTTGCGTCTGAAACGGTCGCTATTTTGGAACTGAAGGAATTGGCAGACAAACTTCTAATTTTGCCTGTTAAAACAACTCTATATCCCAAACGTGTTGTGCAAATTTCAGCAATTTCCCGTTTAAACCGACAGAGTTATCGTCGAATCTAGTAAAAACTCCCTGCCGGCAGAGTTTTCGCACGAGCAGACGCCGCTTTCGTGAAACCTTGCGTCTGAAACGGTCGCTATTTTGGAACTGAAGGAATTTGCAGACAAACTTCTAATTTTTCCTGCTAAAACAACTGTATATCCCAAACGTGTTGTGCAAATTTCAGCAATTTCCCGTTTAAACCGACAGAGTTATCGTCGAATCTAGTAAAAACTCCCTGCCAGCACAGTTTTCGCACGAGCAGACGCCGCTTTCGTGAAACCTTGCGTCTGAAACGGTCGCTATTTTGGAACTGAAGGAATTGGCAGACAAACTTCTAATTTTTCCTGCTAAAACAACTCTATATCCCAAACGTGTTGTGCAAATTTCAGCAATTTACCGTTTAAACCGACAGAGTTATCGTCGAATCTAGTAAAAACTTCCTGCCGGCACAGTTTTCGCACGAGCAGACGCCGCTTTCGTGAAACCTTGCGTCTGAAACGGTCGCTATTTTGGAACTGAAGGAATTTGCAGACAAACTTCTAATTTTTCCTGCTAAAACAACTGTATATCCCAAACGTGTTGTGCAAATTTCAGCAATTTCCCGTTTAAACCGACAGAGTTATCGTCGAATCTAGTAAAAACTCCCTGCCGGCAGAGTTTTCGCACGAGCAGACGCCGCTTTCGTGAAACCTTGCGTCTGAAACGGTCGCTATTTTGGAGCTGAAGTAATTTGCAGACAAACTTCTAATTTTTCCTGCTAAAACAACTCTATATCCCAAACGTGTTGTGCAAATTTCAGCAATTTCCAGTTTAAACCGACAGAGTTATCGTCGAATCTAGCAAAAACTCCCTGCCAGCACAGTTTTCGCACGAGCAGACGCCGCTTTCGTGAAACCTTGCGTCTGAAACGGTCGCTATTTTGGAACTGAAGGAATTGGCAGACAAACTTCTAATTTTGCCTGCTAAAACAACTCTATATCCCAAACGTGTTGTGCAAATTTCAGCAATTTCCCGTTTAAACCGACAGAGTTATCGTCGAATCTAGTAAAAACTCCCTGCCGGCAGAGTTTTCGCACGAGCAGACGCCGCTTTCGTGAAACCTTGCGTCTGAAACGGTCGCTATTTTGGAACTGAAGGAATTGGCAGACAAACTTCTAATTTTGCCTGCTAAAACAACTCTATATCCCAAACGTGTTGTGCAAATTTCAGCAATTTCCCGTTTAAACCGACAGAGTTATCGTCGAATCTAGTAAAAACTCCCTGCCGGCAGAGTTTTCGCACGAGCAGACGCCGCTTTCGTGAAACCTTGCGTCTGAAACGGTCGCTATTTTGGAACTGAAGGAATTGGCAGACAAACTTCTAATTTTGCCTGTTAAAACAACTCTATATCCCAAACGTGTTGTGCAAATTTCAGCAATTTCCCGTTTAAACCGACAGAGTTATCGTCGAATCTAGTAAAAACTCCCTGCCGGCAGAGTTTTCGCACGAGCAGACGCCGCTTTCGTGAAACCTTGCGTCTGAAACGGTCGCTATTTTGGAACTGAAGGAATTTGCAGACAAACTTCTAATTTTTCCTGCTAAAACAACTGTATATCCCAAACGTGTTGTGCAAATTTCAGCAATTTCCCGTTTAAACCGACAGAGTTATCGTTGAATCTAGTAAAAACTCCCTGCCGGCAGAGTTTTCGCACGAGCAGACGCCGCTTTCGTGAAACCTTGCGTCTGAAACGGTCGCTATTTTGGAACTGAAGGAATTTGCAGACAAACTTCTAATTTTTCCTGCTAAAACAACTCTATATCCCAAACGTGTTGTGCAAATTTCAGCAATTTCCCGTTTAAACCGACAGAGTTATCGTCGAATCTAGTAAAAACTCCCTGCCGGCAGAGTTTTCGCACGAGCAGACGCCGCTTTCGTGAAACCTTGCGTCTGAAACGGTCGCTATTTTGGAACTGAAGGAATTGGCAGACAAACTTCTAATTTTGCCTGCTAAAACAACTCTATATCCCAAACGTGTTGTGCAAATTTCAGCAATTTCCCGTTTAAACCGACAGAGTTATCGTCGAATCTAGTAAAAACTCCCTGCCGGCAGAGTTTTCGCACGAGCAGACGCCGCTTTCGTGAAACCTTGCGTCTGAAACGGTCGCTATTTTGGAACTGAAGGAATTGGCAGACAAACTTCTAATTTTGCCTGTTAAAACAACTCTATATCCCAAACGTGTTGTGCAAATTTCAGCAATTTCCCGTTTAAACCGACAGAGTTATCGTCGAATCTAGTAAAAACTCCCTGCCGGCAGAGTTTTCGCACGAGCAGACGCCGCTTTCGTGAAACCTTGCGTCTGAAACGGTCGCTATTTTGGAACTGAAGGAATTTGCAGACAAACTTCTAATTTTTCCTGCTAAAACAACTGTATATCCCAAACGTGTTGTGCAAATTTCAGCAATTTCCCGTTTAAACCGACAGAGTTATCGTTGAATCTAGTAAAAACTCCCTGCCGGCAGAGTTTTCGCACGAGCAGACGCCGCTTTCGTGAAACCTTGCGTCTGAAACGGTCGCTATTTTGGAACTGAAGGAATTTGCAGACAAACTTCTAATTTTTCCTGCTAAAACAACTCTATATCCCAAACGTGTTGTGCAAATTTCAGCAATTTCCCGTTTAAACCGACAGAGTTATCGTCGAATCTAGTAAAAACTCCCTGCCGGCAGAGTTTTCGCACGAGCAGACGCCGCTTTCGTGAAACCTTGCGTCTGAAACGGTCGCTATTTTGGAACTGAAGGAATTGGCAGACAAACTTCTAATTTTGCCTGTTAAAACAACTCTATATCCCAAACGTGTTGTGCAAATTTCAGCAATTTCCCGTTTAAACCGACAGAGTTATCGTCGAATCTAGTAAAAACTCCCGGCAGAGTTTTCGCACGAGCAGACGCCGCTTTCGTGAAACCTTGCGTCTGAAACGGTCGCTATTTTGGAACTGAAGGAATTTGCAGACAAACTTCTAGTTTTTCCTGCTAAAACAACTGTATATCCCAAACGTGTTGTGCAAATTTCAGCAATTTCCCGTTTAAACCGACAGAGTTATCGTCGAATCTAGTAAAAACTCCCTGCCGGCAGAGTTTTCGCACGAGCAGACGCCGCTTTCGTGAAACCTTGCGTCTGAAACGGTCGCTATTTTGGAACTGAAGGAATTTGCAGACAAACTTCTAATTTTTCCTGCTAAAACAACTCTATATCCCAAACGTGTTGTGCAAATTTCAGCAATTTCCCGTTTAAACCGACAGAGTTATCGTCGAATCTAGCAAAAACTCCCTGCCAGCACAGTTTTCGCACGAGCAGACGCCGCTTTCGTGAAACCTTGCGTCTGAAACGGTCGCTATTTTGGAACTGAAGGAATTGGCAGACAAACTTCTAATTTTGCCTGTTAAAACAACTCTATATCCCAAACGTGTTGTGCAAATTTCAGCAATTTCCCGTTTAAACCGACAGAGTTATCGTCGAATCTAGTAAAAACTCCCTGCCGGCAGAGTTTTCGCACGAGCAGACGCCGCTTTCGTGAAACCTTGCGTCTGAAACGGTCGCTATTTTGGAACTGAAGGAATTTGCAGACAAACTTCTAATTTTTCCTGCTAAAACAACTGTATATCCCAAACGTGTTGTGCAAATTTCAGCAATTTCCCGTTTAAACCGACAGAGTTATCGTTGAATCTAGTAAAAACTCCCTGCCGGCAGAGTTTTCGCACGAGCAGACGCCGCTTTCGTGAAACCTTGCGTCTGAAACGGTCGCTATTTTGGAACTGAAGGAATTTGCAGACAAACTTCTAATTTTTCCTGCTAAAACAACTCTATATCCCAAACGTGTTGTGCAAATTTCAGCAATTTCCCGTTTAAACCGACAGAGTTATCGTCGAATCTAGTAAAAACTCCCTGCCGGCAGAGTATTCGCACGAGCAGACGCCGCTTTCGTGAAACCTTGCGTCTGAAACGGTCGCTATTTTGGAACTGAAGGAATTTGCAGACAAACTTCTAATTTTTCCTGCTAAAACAACTCTATATCCCAAACGTGTTGTGCAAATTTCAGCAATTTCCCGTTTAAACCGACAGAGTTATCGTCGAATCTAGTAAAAACTCCCTGCCGGCAGAGTTTTCGCACGAGCAGACGCCGCTTTCGTGAAACCTTGCGTCTGAAACGGTCGCTATTTTGGAACTGAAGGAATTGGCAGACAAACTTCTAATTTTGCCTGCTAAAACAACTCTATATCCCAAACGTATTGTGCAAATTTCAGCAATTTCCCGTTTAAACCGACAGAGTTATCGTCGAATCTAGTAAAAACTCCCTGCCGGCAGAGTTTTCGCACGAGCAGACGCCGCTTTCGTGAAACCTTGCGTCTGAAACGGTCGCTATTTTGGAACTGAAGGAATTGGCAGACAAACTTCTAATTTTGCCTGCTAAAACAACTCTATATCCCAAACGTGTTGTGCAAATTTCAGCAATTTCCCGTTTAAACCGACAGAGTTATCGTCGAATCTAGTAAAAACTCCCTGCCGGCAGAGTTTTCGCACGAGCAGACGCCGCTTTCGTGAAACCTTGCGTCTGAAACGGTCGCTATTTTGGAACTGAAGGAATTTGCAGACAAACTTCTAATTTTTCCTGCTAAAACAACTCTATATCCCAAACGTGTTGTGCAAATTTCAGCAATTTCCCGTTTAAACCGACAGAGTTATCGTCGAATCTAGTAAAAACTCCCTGCCGGCAGAGTTTTCGCACGAGCAGACGCCGCTTTCGTGAAACCTTGCGTCTGAAACGGTCGCTATTTTGGAACTGAAGGAATTGGCAGACAAACTTCTAATTTTGCCTGCTAAAACAACTCTATATCCCAAACGTATTGTGCAAATTTCAGCAATTTCCCGTTTAAACCGACAGAGTTATCGTCGAATCTAGTAAAAACTCCCTGCCGGCAGAGTTTTCGCACGAGCAGACGCCGCTTTCGTGAAACCTTGCGTCTGAAACGGTCGCTATTTTGGAACTGAAGGAATTGGCAGACAAACTTCTAATTTTGCCTGCTAAAACAACTCTATATCCCAAACGTGTTGTGCAAATTTCAGCAATTTCCCGTTTAAACCGACAGAGTTATCGTCGAATCTAGTAAAAACTCCCTGCCGGCAGAGTTTTCGCACGAGCAGACGCCGCTTTTGTGAAACCTTGCGTCTGAAACGGTCGCTATTTTGGAACTGAAGGAATTGGCAGACAAACTTCTAATTTTGCCTGTTAAAACAACTCTATATCCCAAACGTGTTGTGCAAATTTCAGCAATTTCCCGTTTAAACCGACAGAGTTATCGTCGAATCTAGTAAAAACTCCCTGCCGGCAGAGTTTTCGCACGAGCAGACGCCGCTTTCGTGAAACCTTGCGTCTGAAACGGTCGCTATTTTGGAACTGAAGGAATTTGCAGACAAACTTCTAATTTTTCCTGCTAAAACAACTGTATATCCCAAACGTGTTGTGCAAATTTCAGCAATTTCCCGTTTAAACCGACAGAGTTATCGTTGAATCTAGTAAAAACTCCCTGCCGGCAGAGTTTTCGCACGAGCAGACGCCGCTTTCGTGAAACCTTGCGTCTGAAACGGTCGCTATTTTGGAACTGAAGGAATTTGCAGACAAACTTTAAATTTTTCCTGCTAAAACAACTCTATATCCCAAACGTGTTGTGCAAATTTCAGCAATTTCCCGTTTAAACCGACAGAGTTATCGTCGAATCTAGTAAAAACTCCCTGCCGGCAGAGTTTTCGCACGAGCAGACGCCGCTTTCGTGAAACCTTGCGTCTGAAACGGTCGCTATTTTGGAACTGAAGGAATTTGCAGACAAACTTCTAATTTTTCCTGCTAAAACAACTGTATATCCCAAACGTGTTGTGCAAATTTCTGCAATTTCCCGTTTAAACCGACAGAGTTATCGTCGAATCTAGTAAAAACTCCCTGCCGGCAGAGTTTTCGCACGAGCAGACGCCGCTTTCGTGAAACCTTGCGTCTGAAACGGTCGCTATTTTGGAACTGAAGGAATTTGCAGACAAACTTCTAATTTTTCCTGCTAAAACAACTCTATATCCCAAACGTGTTGTGCAAATTTCAGCAATTTCCCGTTTAAACCGACAGAGTTATCGTCGAATCTAGTAAAAACTCCCTGCCGGCAGAGTATTCGCACGAGCAGACGCCGCTTTCGTGAAACCTTGCGTCTGAAACGGTCGCTATTTTGGAACTGAAGGAATCTGCAGACAAACTTCTAATTTTTCCTGCTAAAACAACTCTATATCCCAAACGTGTTGTGCAAATTTCAGCAATTTCCCGTTTAAACCGACAGAGTTATCGTCGAATCTAGTAAAAACTCCCTGCCGGCAGAGTTTTCGCACGAGCAGACGCCGCTTTCGTGAAACCTTGCGTCTGAAACGGTCGCTATTTTGGAACTGAAGGAATTGGCAGACAAACTTCTAATTTTTCCTGCTAAAACAACTCTATATCCCAAACGTGTTGTGCAAATTTCAGCAATTTCCCGTTTAAACCGACAGAGTTATCGTTGAATCTAGTAAAAACTCCCTGCCGGCAGAGTTTTCGCACGAGCAGACGCCGCTTTCGTGAAACCTTGCGTCTGAAACGGTCGCTATTTTGGAACTGAAGGAATTGGCAGACAAACTTCTAATTTTGCCTGCTAAAACAACTCTATATCCCAAACGTGTTGTGCAAATTTCAGCAATTTCCCGTTTAAACCGACAGAGTTATCGTCGAATCTAGTAAAAACTCCCTGCCAGCACAGTTTTCGCACGAGCAGACGCCGCTTTCGTGAAACCTTGCGTCTGAAACGGTCGCTATTTTGGAACTGAAGGAATTGGCAGACAAACTTCTAATTTTTCCTGCTAAAACAACTCTATATCCCAAACGTGTTGTGCAAATTTCAGCAATTTCCCGTTTAAACCGACAGAGTTATCGTTGAATCTAGTAAAAACTCCCTGCCGGCAGAGTTTTCGCACGAGCAGACGCCGCTTTCGTGAAACCTTGCGTCTGAAACGGTCGCTATTTTGGAACTGAAGGAATTTGCAGACAAACTTCTAATTTTTCCTGCTAAAACAACTCTATATCCCAAACGTGTTGTGCAAATTTCAGCAATTTCCCGTTTAAACCGACAGAGTTATCGTCGAATCTAGTAAAAACTCCCTGCCGGCAGAGTTTTCGCACGAGCAGACGCCGCTTTCGTGAAACCTTGCGTCTGAAACGGTCGCTATTTTGGAACTGAAGGAATTTGCAGACAAACTTCTAATTTTTCCTGCTAAAACAACTGTATATCCCAAACGTGTTGTGCAAATTTCAGCAATTTCCCGTTTAAACTGACAGAGTTATCGTCGAATCTAGCAAAAACTCCCTGCCAGCACAGTTTTCGCACGAGCAGACGCCGCTTTCGTGAAACCTTGCGTCTGAAACGGTCGCTATTTTGGAACTGAAGGAATTGGCAGACAAACTTCTAATTTTGCCTGCTAAAACAACTCTATATCCCAAACGTGTTGTGCAAATTTCAGCAATTTCCCGTTTAAACCGACAGAGTTATCGTCGAATCTAGTAAAAACTCCCTGCCGGCAGAGTTTTCGCACGAGCAGACGCCGCTTTCGTGAAACCTTGCGTCTGAAACGGTCGCTATTTTGGAACTGAAGGAATTGGCAGACAAACTTCTAATTTTGCCTGCTAAAACAACTCTATATCCCAAACGTGTTGTGCAAATTTCAGCAATTTCCCGTTTAAACCGACAGAGTTATCGTCGAATCTAGTAAAAACTCCCTGCCGGCAGAGTTTTCGCACGAGCAGACGCCGCTTTCGTGAAACCTTGCGTCTGAAACGGTCGCTATTTTGGAACTGAAGGAATTGGCAGACAAACTTCTAATTTTGCCTGTTAAAACAACTCTATATCCCAAACGTGTTGTGCAAATTTCAGCAATTTCCCGTTTAAACCGACAGAGTTATCGTCGAATCTAGTAAAAACTCCCTGCCGGCAGAGTTTTCGCACGAGCAGACGCCGCTTTCGTGAAACCTTGCGTCTGAAACGGTCGCTATTTTGGAACTGAAGGAATTTGCAGACAAACTTCTAATTTTTCCTGCTAAAACAACTGTATATCCCAAACGTGTTGTGCAAATTTCAGCAATTTCCCGTTTAAACCGACAGAGTTATCGTTGAATCTAGTAAAAACTCCCTGCCGGCAGAGTTTTCGCACGAGCAGACGCCGCTTTCGTGAAACCTTGCGTCTGAAACGGTCGCTATTTTGGAACTGAAGGAATTTGCAGACAAACTTCTAATTTTGCCTGCTAAAACAACTCTATATCCCAAACGTGTTGTGCAAATTTCAGCAATTTCCCGTTTAAACCGACAGAGTTATCGTCGAATCTAGTAAAAACTCCCTGCCGGCAGAGTTTTCGCACGAGCAGACGCCGCTTTCGTGAAACCTTGCGTCTGAAACGGTCGCTATTTTGGAACTGAAGGAATTGGCAGACAAACTTCTAATTTTGCCTGTTAAAACAACTCTATATCCCAAACGTGTTGTGCAAATTTCAGCAATTTCCCGTTTAAACCGACAGAGTTATCGTCGAATCTAGTAAAAACTCCCTGCCGGCAGAGTTTTCGCACGAGCAGACGCCGCTTTCGTGAAACCTTGCGTCTGAAACGGTCGCTATTTTGGAACTGAAGGAATTTGCAGACAAACTTCTAATTTTTCCTGCTAAAACAACTGTATATCCCAAACGTGTTGTGCAAATTTCAGCAATTTCCCGTTTAAACCGACAGAGTTATCGTTGAATCTAGTAAAAACTCCCTGCCGGCAGAGTTTTCGCACGAGCAGACGCCGCTTTCGTGAAACCTTGCGTCTGAAACGGTCGCTATTTTGGAACTGAAGGAATTTGCAGACAAACTTCTAATTTTGCCTGCTAAAACAACTCTATATCCCAAACGTGTTGTGCAAATTTCAGCAATTTCCCGTTTAAACCGACAGAGTTATCGTCGAATCTAGTAAAAACTCCCTGCCGGCAGAGTTTTCGCACGAGCAGACGCCGCTTTCGTGAAACCTTGCGTCTGAAACGGTCGCTATTTTGGAACTGAAGGAATTGGCAGACAAACTTCTAATTTTGCCTGCTAAAACAACTCTATATCCCAAACGTGTTGTGCAAATTTCAGCAATTTCCCGTTTAAACCGACAGAGTTATCGTCGAATCTAGTAAAAACTCCCTGCCGGCAGAGTTTTCGCACGAGCAGACGCCGCTTTCGTGAAACCTTGCGTCTGAAACGGTCGCTATTTTGGAACTGAAGGAATTGGCAGACAAACTTCTAATTTTGCCTGTTAAAACAACTCTATATCCCAAACGTGTTGTGCAAATTTCAGCAATTTCCCGTTTAAACCGACAGAGTTATCGTCGAATCTAGTAAAAACTCCCTGCCGGCAGAGTTTTCGCACGAGCAGACGCCGCTTTCGTGAAACCTTGCGTCTGAAACGGTCGCTATTTTGGAACTGAAGGAATTTGCAGACAAACTTCTAATTTTTCCTGCTAAAACAACTGTATATCCCAAACGTGTTGTGCAAATTTCAGCAATTTCCCGTTTAAACCGACAGAGTTATCGTTGAATCTAGTAAAAACTCCCTGCCGGCAGAGTTTTCGCACGAGCAGACGCCGCTTTCGTGAAACCTTGCGTCTGAAACGGTCGCTATTTTGGAACTGAAGGAATTTGCAGACAAACTTCTAATATTGCCTGCTAAAACAACTCTATATCCCAAACGTGTTGTGCAAATTTCAGCAATTTCCCGTTTAAACCGACAGAGTTATCGTCGAATCTAGTAAAAACTCCCTGCCGGCAGAGTTTTCGCACGAGCAGACGCCGCTTTCGTGAAACCTTGCGTCTGAAACGGTCGCTATTTTGGAACTGAAGGAATTGGCAGACAAACTTCTAATTTTGCCTGTTAAAACAACTCTATATCCCAAACGTGTTGTGCAAATTTCAGCAATTTCCCGTTTAAACCGACAGAGTTATCGTCGAATCTAGTAAAAACTCCCTGCCGGCAGAGTTTTCGCACGAGCAGACGCCGCTTTCGTGAAACCTTGCGTCTGAAACGGTCGCTATTTTGGAACTGAAGGAATTTGCAGACAAACTTCTAATTTTTCCTGCTAAAACAACTGTATATCCCAAACGTGTTGTGCAAATTTCAGCAATTTCCCGTTTAAACCGACAGAGTTATCGTTGAATCTAGTAAAAACTCCCTGCCGGCAGAGTTTTCGCACGAGCAGACGCCGCTTTCGTGAAACCTTGCGTCTGAAACGGTCGCTATTTTGGAACTGAAGGAATTTGCAGACAAACTTCTAATTTTTCCTGCTAAAACAACTCTATATCCCAAACGTGTTGTGCAAATTTCAGCAATTTCCCGTTTAAACCGACAGAGTTATCGTCGAATCTAGTAAAAACTCCCTGCCGGCAGAGTTTTCGCACGAGCAGACGCCGCTTTCGTGAAACCTTGCGTCTGAAACGGTCGCTATTTTGGAACTGAAGGAATTGGCAGACAAACTTCTAATTTTGCCTGCTAAAACAACTCTATATCCCAAACGTATTGTGCAAATTTCAGCAATTTCCCGTTTAAACCGACAGAGTTATCGTCGAATCTAGTAAAAACTCCCTGCCGGCAGAGTTTTCGCACGAGCAGACGCCGCTTTCGTGAAACCTTGCGTCTGAAACGGTCGCTATTTTGGAACTGAAGGAATTGGCAGACAAACTTCTAATTTTGCCTGTTAAAACAACTCTATATCCCAAACGTGTTGTGCAAATTTCAGCAATTTCCCGTTTAAACCGACAGAGTTATCGTCGAATCTAGTAAAAACTCCCTGCCGGCAGAGTTTTCGCACGAGCAGACGCCGCTTTCGTGAAACCTTGCGTCTGAAACGGTCGATATTTTGGAACTGAAGGAATTTGCAGACAAACTTCTAATTTTTCCTGCTAAAACAACTGTATATCCCAAACGTGTTGTGCAAATTTCAGCAATTTCCCGTTTAAACCGACAGAGTTATCGTCGAATCTAGCAAAAACTCCCTGCCAGCACAGTTTTCGCACGAGCAGACGCCGCTTTCGTGAAACCTTGCGTCTGAAACGGTCGCTATTTTGGAACTGAAGGAATTGGCAGACAAACTTCTAATTTTGCCTGCTAAAACAACTCTATATCCCAAACGTGTTGTGCAAATTTCAGCAATTTCCCGTTTAAACCGACAGAGTTATCGTCGAATCTAGTAAAAACTCCCTGCCGGCAGAGTTTTCGCACGAGCAGACGCCGCTTTCGTGAAACCTTGCGTCTGAAACGGTCGCTATTTTGGAACTGAAGGAATTTGCAGACAAACTTCTAATTTTTCCTGCTAAAACAACTGTATATCCCAAACGTGTTGTGCAAATTTCAGCAATTTCCCGTTTAAACCGACAGAGTTATCGTTGAATCTAGTAAAAACTCCCTGCCGGCAGAGTTTTCGCACGAGCAGACGCCGCTTTCGTGAAACCTTGCGTCTGAAACGGTCGCTATTTTGGAACTGAAGGAATTTGCAGACAAACTTTTATTTTTTCCTGCTAAAACAACTCTATATCCCAAACGTGTTGTGCAAATTTCAGCAATTTCCCGTTTAAACCGACAGAGTTATCGTCGAATCTAGTAAAAACTCCCTGCCGGCAGAGTTTTCGCACGAGCAGACGCCGCTTTCGTGAAACCTTGCGTCTGAAACGGTCGCTATTTTGGAACTGAAGGAATTTGCAGACAAACTTCTAATTTTTCCTGCTAAAACAACTGTATATCCCAAACGTGTTGTGCAAATTTCAGCAATTTCCCGTTTAAACCGACAGAGTTATCGTCGAATCTAGTAAAAACTCCCTGCCGGCAGAGTTTTCGCACGAGCAGACGCCGCTTTCGTGAAACCTTGCGTCTGAAACGGTCGCTATTTTGGAACTGAGGGAATTTGCAGACAAACTTCTAATTTTTCCTGCTAAAACAACTCTATATCCCAAACGTGTTGTGCAAATTTCAGCAATTTCCCGTTTAAACCGACAGAGTTATCGTCGAATCTAGTAAAAATTCCCTGCCGGCAGAGTTTTCGCACGAGCAGACGCCGCTTTCGTGAAACCTTGCGTCTGAAACGGTCGCTATTTTGGAACTGAAGGAATTGGCAGACAAACTTCTAATTTTGCCTGCTAAAACAACTCTATATCCCAAACGTGTTGTGCAAATTTCAGCAATTTCCCGTTTAAACCGACAGAGTTATCGTCGAATCTAGTAAAAACTCCCTGCCGGCAGAGTTTTCGCACGAGCAGACGCCGCTTTCGTGAAACCTTGCGTCTGAAACGGTCGCTATTTTGGAACTGAAGGAATTGGCAGACAAACTTCTAATTTTGCCTGCTAAAACAACTCTATATCCCAAACGTGTTGTGCAAATTTCAGCAATTTCCCGTTTAAACCGACAGAGTTATCGTCGAATCTAGTAAAAACTCCCTGCCGGCAGAGTTTTCGCACGAGCAGACGCCGCTTTCGTGAAACCTTGCGTCTGAAACGGTCGCTATTTTGGAACTGAAGGAATTGGCAGACAAACTTCTAATTTTGCCTGTTAAAACAACTCTATATCCCAAACGTGTTGTGCAAATTTCAGCAATTTCCCGTTTAAACCGACAGAGTTATCGTCGAATCTAGTAAAAACTCCCTGCCGGCAGAGTTTTCGCACGAGCAGACGCCGCTTTCGTGAAACCTTGCGTCTGAAACGGTCGCTATTTTGGAACTGAAGGAATTTGCAGACAAACTTCTAATTTTTCCTGCTAAAACAACTGTATATCCCAAACGTGTTGTGCAAATTTCAGCAATTTCCCGTTTAAACCGACAGAGTTATCGTTGAATCTAGTAAAAACTCCCTGCCGGCAGAGTTTTCGCACGAGCAGACGCCGCTTTCGTGAAACCTTGCGTCTGAAACGGTCGCTATTTTGGAACTGAAGGAATTTGCAGACAAACTTCTAATTTTGCCTGCTAAAACAACTCTATATCCCAAACGTGTTGTGCAAATTTCAGCAATTTCCCGTTTAAACCGACAGAGTTATCGTCGAATCTAGTAAAAACTCCCTGCCGGCAGAGTTTTCGCACGAGCAGACGCCGCTTTCGTGAAACCTTGCGTCTGAAACGGTCGCTATTTTGGAACTGAAGGAATTGGCAGACAAACTTCTAATTTTGCCTGTTAAAACAACTCTATATCCCAAACGTGTTGTGCAAATTTCAGCAATTTCCCGTTTAAACCGACAGAGTTATCGTCGAATCTAGTAAAAACTCCCTGCCGGCAGAGTTTTCGCACGAGCAGACGCCGCTTTCGTGAAACCTTGCGTCTGAAACGGTCGCTATTTTGGAACTGAAGGAATTTGCAGACAAACTTCAAATTTTTCCTGCTAAAACAACTGTATATCCCAAACGTGTTGTGCAAATTTCAGCAATTTCCCGTTTAAACCGACAGAGTTATCGTTGAATCTAGTAAAAACTCCCTGCCGGCAGAGTTTTCGCACGAGCAGACGCCGCTTTCGTGAAACCTTGCGTCTGAAACGGTCGCTATTTTGGAACTGAAGGAATTGGCAGACAAACTTCTAATTTTGCCTGCTAAAACAACTCTATATCCCAAACGTGTTGTGCAAATTTCAGCAATTTCCCGTTTAAACCGACAGAGTTATCGTCGAATCTAGTAAAAACTCCCTGCCGGCAGAGTTTTCGCACGAGCAGACGCCGCTTTCGTGAAACCTTGCGTCTGAAACGGTCGCTATTTTGGAACTGAAGGAATTGGCAGACAAACTTCTAATTTTGCCTGTTAAAACAACTCTATATCCCAAACGTGTTGTGCAAATTTCAGCAATTTCCCGTTTAAACCGACAGAGTTATCGTCGAATCTAGTAAAAACTCCCTGCCGGCAGAGTTTTCGCACGAGCAGACGCCGCTTTCGTGAAACCTTGCGTCTGAAACGGTCGCTATTTTGGAACTGAAGGAATTTGCAGACAAACTTCTAATTTTTCCTGCTAAAACAACTGTATATCCCAAACGTGTTGTGCAAATTTCAGCAATTTCCTGTTTAAACCGACAGAGTTATCGTTGAATCTAGTAAAAACTCCCTGCCGGCAGAGTTTTCGCACGAGCAGACGCCGCTTTCGTGAAACCTTGCGTCTGAAACGGTCGCTATTTTGGAACTGAAGGAATTGGCAGACAAACTTCTAATTTTGCCTGCTAAAACAACTCTATATCCCAAACGTGTTGTGCAAATTTCAGCAATTTCCCGTTTAAACCGACAGAGTTATCGTCGAATCTAGTAAA
This sequence comes from Henricia sp. BOLD:AAB3569, assembly GCA_037783545.1. Classification (NCBI taxonomy): domain Eukaryota; kingdom Metazoa; phylum Echinodermata; class Asteroidea; order Spinulosida; family Echinasteridae; genus Henricia; species Henricia sp. BOLD:AAB3569. The sequence goes on from JBBELK010000736.1 coordinate 51,454, forward strand.
AACTCCCTGCCGGCAGAGTTTTCGCACGAGCAGACGCCGCTTTCGTGAAACCTTGCGTCTGAAACGGTCGCTATTTTGGAACTGAAGGAATTGGCAGACAAACTTCTAATTTTGCCTGTTAAAACAACTCTATATCCCAAACGTGTTGTGCAAATTTCAGCAATTTCCCGTTTAAACCGACAGAGTTATCGTCGAATCTAGTAAAAACTCCCTGCCGGCAGAGTTTTCGCACGAGCAGACGCCGCTTTCGTGAAACCTTGCGTCTGAAACGGTCGCTATTTTGGAACTGAAGGAATTTGCAGACAAACTTCTAATTTTTCCTGCTAAAACAACTGTATATCCCAAACGTGTTGTGCAAATTTCAGCAATTTCCCGTTTAAACCGACAGAGTTATCGTTGAATCTAGTAAAAACTCCCTGCCGGCAGAGTTTTCGCACGAGCAGACGCCGCTTTCGTGAAACCTTGCGTCTGAAACGGTCGCTATTTTGGAACTGAAGGAATTTGCAGACAAACTTCTAATTTTTCCTGCTAAAACAACTCTATATCCCAAACGTGTTGTGCAAATTTCAGCAATTTCCCGTTTAAACCGACAGAGTTATCGTCGAATCTAGTAAAAACTCCCTGCCGGCAGAGTTTTCGCACGAGCAGACGCCGCTTTCGTGAAACCTTGCGTCTGAAACGGTCGCTATTTTGGAACTGAAGGAATTGGCAGACAAACTTCTAATTTTGCCTGCTAAAACAACTCTATATCCCAAACGTATTGTGCAAATTTCAGCAATTTCCCGTTTAAACCGACAGAGTTATCGTCGAATCTAGTAAAAACTCCCTGCCGGCAGAGTTTTCGCACGAGCAGACGCCGCTTTCGTGAAACCTTGCGTCTGAAACGGTCGCTATTTTGGAACTGAAGGAATTGGCAGACAAACTTCTAATTTTGCCTGTTAAAACAACTCTATATCCCAAACGTGTTGTGCAAATTTCAGCAATTTCCCGTTTAAACCGACAGAGTTATCGTCGAATCTAGTAAAAACTCCCTGCCGGCAGAGTTTTCGCACGAGCAGACGCCGCTTTCGTGAAACCTTGCGTCTGAAACGGTCGCTATTTTGGAACTGAAGGAATTTGCAGACAAACTTCTAATTTTTCCTGCTAAAACAACTGTATATCCCAAAACGTGTTGTGCAAATTTCAGCAATTTCCCGTTTAAACCGACAGAGTTATCGTCGAATCTAGCAAAAACTCCCTGCCAGCACAGTTTTCGCACGAGCAGACGCCGCTTTCGTGAAACCTTGCGTCTGAAACGGTCGCTATTTTGGAACTGAAGGAATTGGCAGACAAACTTCTAATTTTGCCTGCTAAAACAACTCTATATCCCAAACGTGTTGTGCAAATTTCAGCAATTTCCCGTTTAAACCGACAGAGTTATCGTCGAATCTAGTAAAAACTCCCTGCCGGCAGAGTTTTCGCACGAGCAGACGCCGCTTTCGTGAAACCTTGCGTCTGAAACGGTCGCTATTTTGGAACTGAAGGAATTTGCAGACAAACTTCTAATTTTTCCTGCTAAAACAACTGTATATCCCAAACGTGTTGTGCAAATTTCAGCAATTTCCCGTTTAAACCGACAGAGTTATCGTTGAATCTAGTAAAAACTCCCTGCCGGCAGAGTTTTCGCACGAGCAGACGCCGCTTTCGTGAAACCTTGCGTCTGAAACGGTCGCTATTTTGGAACTGAAGGAATTTGCAGACAAACTTTTAATTTTTCCTGCTAAAACAACTCTATATCCCAAACGTGTTGTGCAAATTTCAGCAATTTCCCGTTTAAACCGACAGAGTTATCGTCGAATCTAGTAAAAACTCCCTGCCGGCAGAGTTTTCGCACGAGCAGACGCCGCTTTCGTGAAACCTTGCGTCTGAAACGGTCGCTATTTTGGAACTGAAGGAATTTGCAGACAAACTTCTAATTTTTCCTGCTAAAACAACTGTATATCCCAAACGTGTTGTGCAAATTTCAGCAATTTCCCGTTTAAACCGACAGAGTTATCGTCGAATCTAGTAAAAACTCCCTGCCGGCAGAGTTTTCGCACGAGCAGACGCCGCTTTCGTGAAACCTTGCGTCTGAAACGGTCGCTATTTTGGAACTGAAGGAATTTGCAGACAAACTTCAAATTTTTCCTGCTAAAACAACTGTATATCCCAAACGTGTTGTGCAAATTTCAGCAATTTCCCGTTTAAACCGACAGAGTTATCGTTGAATCTAGTAAAAACTCCCTGCCGGCAGAGTTTTCGCACGAGCAGACGCCGCTTTCGTGAAACCTTGCGTCTGAAACGGTCGCTATTTTGGAACTGAAGGAATTGGCAGACAAACTTCTAATTTTGCCTGCTAAAACAACTCTATATCCCAAACGTGTTGTGCAAATTTCAGCAATTTCCCGTTTAAACCGACAGAGTTATCGTCGAATCTAGTAAAAACTCCCTGCCGGCAGAGTTTTCGCACGAGCAGACGCCGCTTTCGTGAAACCTTGCGTCTGAAACGGTCGCTATTTTGGAACTGAAGGAATTGGCAGACAAACTTCTAATTTTGCCTGTTAAAACAACTCTATATCCCAAACGTGTTGTGCAAATTTCAGCAATTTCCCGTTTAAACCGACAGAGTTATCGTCGAATCTAGTAAAAACTCCCTGCCGGCAGAGTTTTCGCACGAGCAGACGCCGCTTTCGTGAAACCTTGCGTCTGAAACGGTCGCTATTTTGGAACTGAAGGAATTTGCAGACAAACTTCTAATTTTTCCTGCTAAAACAACTGTATATCCCAAACGTGTTGTGCAAATTTCAGCAATTTCCTGTTTAAACCGACAGAGTTATCGTTGAATCTAGTAAAAACTCCCTGCCGGCAGAGTTTTCGCACGAGCAGACGCCGGCTTTCGTGAAACCTTGCGTCTGAAACGGTCGCTATTTTGGAACTGAAGGAATTGGCAGACAAACTTCTAATTTTGCCTGCTAAAACAACTCTATATCCCAAACGTGTTGTGCAAATTTCAGCAATTTCCCGTTTAAACCGACAGAGTTATCGTCGAATCTAGTAAAAACTCCCTGCCGGCAGAGTTTTCGCACGAGCAGACGCCGCTTTCGTGAAACCTTGCGTCTGAAACGGTCGCTATTTTGGAACTGAAGGAATTGGCAGACAAACTTCTAATTTTGCCTGTTAAAACAACTCTATATCCCAAACGTGTTGTGCAAATTTCAGCAATTTCCCGTTTAAACCGACAGAGTTATCGTCGAATCTAGTAAAAACTCCCTGCCGGCAGAGTTTTCGCACGAGCAGACGCCGCTTTCGTGAAACCTTGCGTCTGAAACGGTCGCTATTTTGGAACTGAAGGAATTTGCAGACAAACTTCTAATTTTTCCTGCTAAAACAACTGTATATCCCAAACGTGTTGTGCAAATTTCAGCAATTTCCCGTTTAAACCGACAGAGTTATCGTTGAATCTAGTAAAAACTCCCTGCCGGCAGAGTTTTCGCACGAGCAGACGCCGCTTTCGTGAAACCTTGCGTCTGAAACGGTCGCTATTTTGGAACTGAAGGAATTTGCAGACAAACTTCTAATTTTTCCTGCTAAAACAACTCTATATCCCAAACGTGTTGTGCAAATTTCAGCAATTTCCCGTTTAAACCGACAGAGTTATCGTCGAATCTAGTAAAAACTCCCTGCCGGCAGAGTTTTCGCACGAGCAGACGCCGCTTTCGTGAAACCTTGCGTCTGAAACGGTCGCTATTTTGGAACTGAAGGAATTGGCAGACAAACTTCTAATTTTGCCTGCTAAAACAACTCTATATCCCAAACGTATTGTGCAAATTTCAGCAATTTCCCGTTTAAACCGACAGAGTTATCGTCGAATCTAGTAAAAACTCCCTGCCGGCAGAGTTTTCGCACGAGCAGACGCCGCTTTCGTGAAACCTTGCGTCTGAAACGGTCGCTATTTTGGAACTGAAGGAATTGGCAGACAAACTTCTAATTTTGCCTGTTAAAACAACTCTATATCCCAAACGTGTTGTGCAAATTTCAGCAATTTCCCGTTTAAACCGACAGAGTTATCGTCGAATCTAGTAAAAACTCCCTGCCGGCAGAGTTTTCGCACGAGCAGACGCCGCTTTCGTGAAACCTTGCGTCTGAAACGGTCGCTATTTTGGAACTGAAGGAATTTGCAGACAAACTTCTAATTTTTCCTGCTAAAACAACTGTATATCCCAAAACGTGTTGTGCAAATTTCAGCAATTTCCCGTTTAAACCGACAGAGTTATCGTCGAATCTAGCAAAAACTCCCTGCCAGCACAGTTTTCGCACGAGCAGACGCCGCTTTCGTGAAACCTTGCGTCTGAAACGGTCGCTATTTTGGAACTGAAGGAATTGGCAGACAAACTTCTAATTTTGCCTGCTAAAACAACTCTATATCCCAAACGTGTTGTGCAAATTTCAGCAATTTCCCGTTTAAACCGACAGAGTTATCGTCGAATCTAGTAAAAACTCCCTGCCGGCAGAGTTTTCGCACGAGCAGACGCCGCTTTCGTGAAACCTTGCGTCTGAAACGGTCGCTATTTTGGAACTGAAGGAATTTGCAGACAAACTTCTAATTTTTCCTGCTAAAACAACTGTATATCCCAAACGTGTTGTGCAAATTTCAGCAATTTCCCGTTTAAACCGACAGAGTTATCGTTGAATCTAGTAAAAACTCCCTGCCGGCAGAGTTTTCGCACGAGCAGACGCCGCTTTCGTGAAACCTTGCGTCTGAAACGGTCGCTATTTTGGAACTGAAGGAATTTGCAGACAAACTTTTAATTTTTCCTGCTAAAACAACTCTATATCCCAAACGTGTTGTGCAAATTTCAGCAATTTCCCGTTTAAACCGACAGAGTTATCGTCGAATCTAGTAAAAACTCCCTGCCGGCAGAGTTTTCGCACGAGCAGACGCCGCTTTCGTGAAACCTTGCGTCTGAAACGGTCGCTATTTTGGAACTGAAGGAATTTGCAGACAAACTTCTAATTTTTCCTGCTAAAACAACTGTATATCCCAAACGTGTTGTGCAAATTTCAGCAATTTCCCGTTTAAACCGACAGAGTTATCGTCGAATCTAGTAAAAACTCCCTGCCGGCAGAGTTTTCGCACGAGCAGACGCCGCTTTCGTGAAACCTTGCGTCTGAAACGGTCGCTATTTTGGAACTGAAGGAATTGGCAGACAAACTTCAAATTTTTCCTGCTAAAACAACTCTATATCCCAAACGTGTTGTGCAAATTTCAGCAATTTCCCGTTTAAACCGACAGAGTTATCGTCCAATCTAGTAAAAACTCCCTGCCGGCAGAGTTTTCGCACGAGCAGACGCCGCTTTCGTGAAACCTTGCGTCTGAAACGGTCGCTATTTTGGAACTGAAGGAATTTGCAGACAAACTTCTAATTTTTTCTCCTAAAACAACTGTATATCCCAAACGTGTTGTGCAAATTTCAGCAATTTCCCGTTTAAACCGACAGAGTTATCGTCGAATCTAGTAAAAACTCCCTGCCGGCAGAGTTTTCGCACGAGCAGACGCCGCTTTCGTGAAACCTTGCGTCTGAAACGGTCGCTATTTTGGAACTGAAGGAATTTGCAGACAAACTTCTAATTTTTCCTGCTAAAACAACTCTATATCCCAAACGTGTTGTGCAAATTTCAGCAATTTCCCGTTTAAACCGACAGAGTTATCGTCGAATCTAGTAAAAACTCCCTGCCGGCAGAGTTTTCGCACGAGCAGACGCCGCTTTCGTGAAACCTTGCGTCTGAAACGGTCGCTATTTTGGAACTGAAGGAATTGGCAGACAAACTTCTAATTTTTCCTGCTAAAACAACTCTATATCCCAAACGTGTTGTGCAAATTTCAGCAATTTCCCGTTTAAACCGACAGAGTTATCGTTGAATCTAGTAAAAACTCCCTGCCGGCAGAGTTTTCGCACGAGCAGACGCCGCTTTCGTGAAACCTTGCGTCTGAAACGGTCGCTATTTTGGAACTGAAGGAATTGGCAGACAAACTTCTAATTTTGCCTGCTAAAACAACTCTATATCCCAAACGTGTTGTGCAAATTTCAGCAATTTCCCGTTTAAACCGACAGAGTTATCGTCGAATCTAGTAAAAACTCCCTGCCAGCACAGTTTTCGCACGAGCAGACGCCGCTTTCGTGAAACCTTGCGTCTGAAACGGTCGCTATTTTGGAACTGAAGGAATTGGCAGACAAACTTCTAATTTTTCCTGCTAAAACAATTCTATATCCCAAACGTGTTGTGCAAATTTCAGCAATTTCCCGTTTAAACCGACAGAGTTATCGTTGAATCTAGTAAAAACTCCCTGCCGGCAGAGTTTTCGCACGAGCAGACGCCGCTTTCGTGAAACCTTGCGTCTGAAACGGTCGCTATTTTGGAACTGAAGGAATTTGCAGACAAACTTCTAATTTTTCCTGCTAAAACAACTCTATATCCCAAACGTGTTGTGCAAATTTCAGCAATTTCCCGTTTAAACCGACAGAGTTATCGTTGAATCTAGTAAAAACTCCCTGCCGGCAGAGTTTTCGCACGAGCAGACGCCGCTTTCGTGAAACCTTGCGTCTGAAACGGTCGCTATTTTGGAACTGAAGGAATTGGCAGACAAACTTCTAATTTTTCCTGCTAAAACAACTCTATATCCCAAACGTGTTGTGCAAATTTCAGCAATTTCCCGTTTAAACCGACAGAGTTATCGTTGAATCTAGTAAAAACTCCCTGCCGGCAGAGTTTTCGCACGAGCAGACGCCGCTTTCGTGAAACCTTGCGTCTGAAACGGTCGCTATTTTGGAACTGAAGGAATTGGCAGACAAACTTCTAATTTTGCCTGCTAAAACAACTCTATATCCCAAACGTGTTGTGCAAATTTCAGCAATTTCCCGTTTAAACCGACAGAGTTATCGTCGAATCTAGTAAAAACTCCCTGCCAGCACAGTTTTCGCACGAGCAGACGCCGCTTTCGTGAAACCTTGCGTCTGAAACGGTCGCTATTTTGGAACTGAAGGAATTGGCAGACAAACTTCAAATTTTTCCTGCTAAAACAACTCTATATCCCAAACGTGTTGTGCAAATTTCAGCAATTTCCCGTTTAAACCGACAGAGTTATCGTTGAATCTAGTAAAAACTCCCTGCCGGCAGAGTTTTCGCACGAGCAGACGCCGCTTTCGTGAAACCTTGCGTCTGAAACGGTCGCTATTTTGGAACTGAAGGAATTTGCAGACAAACTTCTAATTTTTCCTGCTAAAACAACTCTATATCCCAAACGTGTTGTGCAAATTTCAGCAATTTCCCGTTTAAACCGACAGAGTTATCGTCGAATCTAGTAAAAACTCCCTGCCGGCAGAGTTTTCGCACGAGCAGACGCCGCTTTCGTGAAACCTTGCGTCTGAAACGGTCGCTATTTTGGAACTGAAGGAATTTGCAGACAAACTTCTAATTTTTCCTGCTAAAACAACTCTATATCCCAAACGTGTTGTGCAAATTTCAGCAATTTCCCGTTTAAACCGACAGAGTTATCGTCGAATCTAGTAAAAACTCCCTGCCGGCAGAGTTTTCGCACGAGCAGACGCCGCTTTCGTGAAACCTTGCGTCTGAAACGGTCGCTATTTTGGAACTGAAGGAATTGGCAGACAAACTTCTAATTTTGCCTGCTAAAACAACTCTATATCCCAAACGTGTTGTGCAAATTTCAGCAATTTCCCGTTTAAACCGACAGAGTTATCGTCGAATCTAGTAAAAACTCCCTGCCAGCACAGTTTTCGCACGAGCAGACGCCGCTTTCGTGAAACCTTGCGTCTGAAACGGTCGCTATTTTGGAACTGAAGGAATTGGCAGACAAACTTCTAATTTTGCCTGCTAAAACAACTCTATATCCCAAACGTGTTGTGCAAATTTCAGCAATTTCCCGTTTAAACCGACAGAGTTATCGTCGAATCTAGTAAAAACTCCCTGCCAGCACAGTTTTCGCACGAGCAGACGCCGCTTTCGTGAAACCTTGCGTCTGAAACGGTCGCTATTTTGGAACTGAAGGAATTGGCAGACAAACTTCTAATTTTTCCTGCTAAAACAATTCTATATCCCAAACGTGTTGTGCAAATTTCAGCAATTTCCCGTTTAAACCGACAGAGTTATCGTTGAATCTAGTAAAAACTCCCTGCCGGCAGAGTTTTCGCACGAGCAGACGCCGCTTTCGTGAAACCTTGCGTCTGAAACGGTCGCTATTTTGGAACTGAAGGAATTTGCAGACAAACTTCTAATTTTTCCTGCTAAAACAACTCTATATCCCAAACGTGTTGTGCAAATTTCAGCAATTTCCCGTTTAAACCGACAGAGTTATCGTTGAATCTAGTAAAAACTCCCTGCCGGCAGAGTTTTCGCACGAGCAGACGCCGCTTTCGTGAAACCTTGCGTCTGAAACGGTCGCTATTTTGGAACTGAAGGAATTGGCAGACAAACTTCTAATTTTTCCTGCTAAAACAACTCTATATCCCAAACGTGTTGTGCAAATTTCAGCAATTTCCCGTTTAAACCGACAGAGTTATCGTTGAATCTAGTAAAAACTCCCTGCCGGCAGAGTTTTCGCACGAGCAGACGCCGCTTTCGTGAAACCTTGCGTCTGAAACGGTCGCTATTTTGGAACTGAAGGAATTGGCAGACAAACTTCTAATTTTGCCTGCTAAAACAACTCTATATCCCAAACGTGTTGTGCAAATTTCAGCAATTTTCCGTTTAAACCGACAGAGTTATCGTCGAATCTAGTAAAAACTCCCTGCCGGCACAGTTTTCGCACGAGCAGACGCCGCTTTCGTGAAACCTTGCGTCTGAAACGGTCGCTATTTTGGAACTGAAGGAATTGGCAGACAAACTTCAAATTTTTCCTGCTAAAACAACTCTATATCCCAAACGTGTTGTGCAAATTTCAGCAATTTCCCGTTTAAACCGACAGAGTTATCGTTGAATCTAGTAAAAACTCCCTGCCGGCAGAGTTTTCGCACGAGCAGACGCCGCTTTCGTGAAACCTTGCGTCTGAAACGGTCGCTATTTTGGAACTGAAGGAATTTGCAGACAAACTTCTAATTTTTCCTGCTAAAACAACTGTATATCCCAAACGTGTTGTGCAAATTTCAGCAATTTCCCGTTTAAACCGACAGAGTTATCGTCGAATCTAGTAAAAACTCCCTGCCGGCAGAGTTTTCGCACGAGCAGACGCCGCTTTCGTGAAACCTTGCGTCTGAAACGGTCGCTATTTTGGAACTGAAGGAATTTGCAGACAAACTTCTAATTTTTCCTGCTAAAACAACTCTATATCCCAAACGTGTTGTGCAAATTTCAGCAATTTCCCGTTTAAACCGACAGAGTTATCGTCGAATCTAGTAAAAACTCCCTGCCGGCAGAGTTTTCGCACGAGCAGACGCCGCTTTCGTGAAACCTTGCGTCTGAAACGGTCGCTATTTTGGAACTGAAGGAATTGGCAGACAAACTTCTAATTTTTCCTGCTAAAACAACTCTATATCCCAAACGTGTTGTGCAAATTTCAGCAATTTCCCGTTTAAACCGACAGAGTTATCGTTGAATCTAGTAAAAACTCCCTGCCGGCAGAGTTTTCGCACGAGCAGACGCCGCTTTCGTGAAACCTTGCGTCTGAAACGGTCGCTATTTTGGAACTGAAGGAATTGGCAGACAAACTTCTAATTTTGCCTGCTAAAACAACTCTATATCCCAAACGTGTTGTGCAAATTTCAGCAATTTTCCGTTTAAACCGACAGAGTTATCGTCGAATCTAGTAAAAACTCCCTGCCAGCACAGTTTTCGCACGAGCAGACGCCGCTTTCGTGAAACCTTGCGTCTGAAACGGTCGCTATTTTGGAACTGAAGGAATTGGCAGACAAACTTCTAATTTTTCCTGCTAAAACAACTCTATATCCCAAACGTGTTGTGCAAATTTCAGCAATTTCCCGTTTAAACCGACAGAGTTATCGTTGAATCTAGTAAAAACTCCCTGCCGGCAGAGTTTTCGTACGAGCAGACGCCGCTTTCGTGAAACCTTGCGTCTGAAACGGTCGCTATTTTGGAACTGAAGGAATTGGCAGACAAACTTCTAATTTTGCCTGTTAAAACAACTCTATATCCCAAACGTGTTGTGCAAATTTCAGCAATTTTCCGTTTAAACCGACAGAGTTATCGTCGAATCTAGTAAAAACTCCCTGCCGGCAGAGTTTTCGCACGAGCAGACGCCGCTTTCGTGAAACCTTGCGTCTGAAACGGTCGCTATTTTGGAACTGAAGGAATTTGCAGACAAACTTCTAATTTTTCCTGCTAAAACAACTGTATATCCCAAACGTGTTGTGCAAATTTCAGCAATTTCCCGTTTAAACCGACAGAGTTATCGCCGAATCTAGTAAAAACTCCCTGCCGGCAGAGTTTTCGCACGAGCAGACGCCGCTTTCGTGAAACCTTGCGTCTGAAACGGTCGCTATTTTGGAACTGAAGGAATTGGCAGACAAACTTCTAATTTTTCCTGCTAAAACAACTCTATATCCCAAACGTGTTGTGCAAATTTCAGCAATTTCCCGTTTAAACCGACAGAGTTATCGTTGAATCTAGTAAAAACTCCCTGCCGGCAGAGTTTTCGCACGAGCAGACGCCGCTTTCGTGAAACCTTGCGTCTGAAACGGTCGCTATTTTGGAACTGAAGGAATTGGCAGACAAACTTCTAATTTTGCCTGCTAAAACAACTCTATATCCCAAACGTGTTGTGCAAATTTCAGCAATTTCCCGTTTAAACCGACAGAGTTATCGTCGAATCTAGTAAAAACTCCCTGCCAGCACAGTTTTCGCACGAGCAGACGCCGCTTTCGTGAAACCTTGCGTCTGAAACGGTCGCTATTTTGGAACTGAAGGAATTGGCAGACAAACTTCTAATTTTTCCTGCTAAAACAACTCTATATCCCAAACGTGTTGTGCAAATTTCAGCAATTTCCCGTTTAAACCGACAGAGTTATCGTTGAATCTAGTAAAAACTCCCTGCCGGCAGAGTTTTCGTACGAGCAGACGCCGCTTTCGTGAAACCTTGCGTCTGAAACGGTCGCTATTTTGGAACTGAAGGAATTGGCAGACAAACTTCTAATTTTGCCTGTTAAAACAACTCTATATCCCAAACGTGTTGTGCAAATTTCAGCAATTTTCCGTTTAAACCGACAGAGTTATCGTCGAATCTAGTAAAAACTCCCTGCCGGCAGAGTTTTCGCACGAGCAGACGCCGCTTTCGTGAAACCTTGCGTCTGAAACGGTCGCTATTTTGGAACTGAAGGAATTTGCAGACAAACTTCTAATTTTTCCTGCTAAAACAACTGTATATCCCAAACGTGTTGTGCAAATTTCAGCAATTTCCCGTTTAAACCGACAGAGTTATCGTCGAATCTAGTAAAAACTCCCTGCCGGCAGAGTTTTCGCACGAGCAGACGCCGCTTTCGTGAAACCTTGCGTCTGAAACGGTCGCTATTTTGGAACTGAAGGAATTTGCAGACAAACTTCTAATTTTTCCTGCTAAAACAACTCTATATCCCAAACGTGTTGTGCAAATTTCAGCAATTTCCCGTTTAAACCGACAGAGTTATCGTCGAATCTAGTAAAAACTCCCTGCCAGCACAGTTTTCGCACGAGCAGACGCCGCTTTCGTGAAACCTTGCGTCTGAAACGGTCGCTATTTTGGAACTGAAGGAATTGGCAGACAAACTTCTAATTTTTCCTGCTAAAACAACTCTATATCCCAAACGTGTTGTGCAAATTTCAGCAATTTCCCGTTTAAACCGACAGAGTTATCGTTGAATCTAGTAAAAACTCCCTGCCGGCAGAGTTTTCGCACGAGCAGACGCCGCTTTCGTGAAACCTTGCGTCTGAAACGGTCGCTATTTTGGAACTGAAGGAATTGGCAGACAAACTTCTAATTTTGCCTGCTAAAACAACTCTATATCCCAAACGTGTTGTGCAAATTTCAGCAATTTCCCGTTTAAACCGACAGAGTTATCGTCGAATCTAGTAAAAACTCCCTGCCGGCAGAGTTTTCGCACGAGCAGACGCCGCTTTCGTGAAACCTTGCGTCTGAAACGGTCGCTATTTTGGAACTGAAGGAATTGGCAGACAAACTTCTAATTTTGCCTGCTAAAACAACTCTATATCCCAAACGTGTTGTGCAAATTTCAGCAATTTCCCGTTTAAACCGACAGAGTTATCGTCGAATCTAGTAAAAACTCCCTGCCAGCACAGTTTTCGCACGAGCAGACGCCGCTTTCGTGAAACCTTGCGTCTGAAACGGTCGCTATTTTGGAACTGAAGGAATTGGCAGACAAACTTCTAATTTTTCCTGCTAAAACAACTCTATATCCCAAACGTGTTGTGCAAATTTCAGCAATTTCCCGTTTAAACCGACAGAGTTATCGTTGAATCTAGTAAAAACTCCCTGCCGGCAGAGTTTTCGCACGAGCAGACGCCGCTTTCGTGAAACCTTGCGTCTGAAACGGTCGCTATTTTGGAACTGAAGGAATTGGCAGACAAACTTCTAATTTTGCCTGCTAAAACAACTCTATATCCCAAACGTGTTGTGCAAATTTCAGCAATTTCCCGTTTAAACCGACAGAGTTATCGTCGAATCTAGTAAAAACTCCCTGCCGGCAGAGTTTTCGCACGAGCAGACGCCGCTTTCGTGAAACCTTGCGTCTGAAACGGTCGCTATTTTAGAACTGAAGGAATTGGCAGACAAACTTCTAATTTTGCCTGTTAAAACAACTCTATATCCCAAACGTGTTGTGCAAATTTCAGCAATTTCCCGTTTAAACCGACAGAGTTATCGTCGAATCTAGTAAAAACTCCCTGCCGGCAGAGTTTTCGCACGAGCAGACGCCGCTTTCGTGAAACCTTGCGTCTGAAACGGTCGCTATTTTGGAACTGAAGGAATTTGCAGACAAACTTCTAATTTTTCCTGCTAAAACAACTGTATATCCCAAACGTGTTGTGCAAATTTCAGCAATTTCCCGTTTAAACCGACAGAGTTATCGTTGAATCTAGTAAAAACTCCCTGCCGGCAGAGTTTTCGCACGAGCAGACGCCGCTTTCGTGAAACCTTGCGTCTGAAACGGTCGCTATTTTGGAACTGAAGGAATTGGCAGACAAACTTCTAATTTTTCCTGCTAAAACAACTCTATATCCCAAACGTGTTGTGCAAATTTCAGCAATTTCCCGTTTAAACCGACAGAGTTATCGTTGAATCTAGTAAAAACTCCCTGCCGGCAGAGTTTTCGCACGAGCAGACGCCGCTTTCGTGAAACCTTGCGTCTGAAACGGTCGCTATTTTGGAACTGAAGGAATTGGCAGACAAACTTCTAATTTTGCCTGCTAAAACAACTCTATATCCCAAACGTGTTGTGCAAATTTCAGCAATTTCCCGTTTAAACCGACAGAGTTATCGTCGAATCTAGTAAAAACTCCCTGCCAGCACAGTTTTCGCACGAGCAGACGCCGCTTTCGTGAAACCTTGCGTCTGAAACGGTCGCTATTTTGGAACTGAAGGAATTGGCAGACAAACTTCTAATTTTTCCTGCTAAAACAACTCTATATCCCAAACGTGTTGTGCAAATTTCAGCAATTTTCCGTTTAAACCGACAGAGTTATCGTCGAATCTAGTAAAAACTCCCTGCCGGCAGAGTTTTCGCACGAGCAGACGCCGCTTTCGTGAAACCTTGCGTCTGAAACGGTCGCTATTTTGGAACTGAAGGAATTTGCAGACAAACTTCTAATTTTTCCTGCTAAAACAACTGTATATCCCAAACGTGTTGTGCAAATTTCAGCAATTTCCCGTTTAAACCGACAGAGTTATCGTCGAATCTAGTAAAAACTCCCTGCCAGCACAGTTTTCGCACGAGCAGACGCCGCTTTCGTGAAACCTTGCGTCTGAAACGGTCGCTATTTTGGAACTGAAGGAATTGGCAGACAAACTTCTAATTTTTCCTGCTAAAACAACTCTATATCCCAAACGTGTTGTGCAAATTTCAGCAATTTCCCGTTTAAACCGACAGAGTTATCGTTGAATCTAGTAAAAACTCCCTGCCGGCAGAGTTTTCGTACGAGCAGACGCCGCTTTCGTGAAACCTTGCGTCTGAAACGGTCGCTATTTTGGAACTGAAGGAATTGGCAGACAAACTTCTAATTTTGCCTGTTAAAACAACTCTATATCCCAAACGTGTTGTGCAAATTTCAGCAATTTCCCGTTTAAACCGACAGAGTTATCGTCGAATCTAGTAAAAACTCCCTGCCGGCAGAGTTTTCGCACGAGCAGACGCCGCTTTCGTGAAACCTTGCGTCTGAAACGGTCGCTATTTTGGAACTGAAGGAATTTGCAGACAAACTTCTAATTTTTCCTGCTAAAACAACTGTATATCCCAAACGTGTTGTGCAAATTTCAGCAATTTCCCGTTTAAACCGACAGAGTTATCGTCGAATCTAGTAAAAACTCCCTGCCGGCAGAGTTTTCGCACGAGCAGACGCCGCTTTCGTAAAACCTTGCGTCTGAAACGGTCGCTATTTTGGAACTGAAGGAATTTGCAGACAAACTTCTAATTTTTCCTGCTAAAACAACTCTATATCCCAAACGTGTTGTGCAAATTTCAGCAATTTCCCGTTTAAACCGACAGAGTTATCGTCGAATCTAGTAAAAACTCCCTGCCAGCACAGTTTTCGCACGAGCAGACGCCGCTTTCGTGAAACCTTGCGTCTGAAACGGTCGCTATTTTGGAACTGAAGGAATTGGCAGACAAACTTCTAATTTTTCCTGCTAAAACAACTCTATATCCCAAACGTGTTGTGCAAATTTCAGCAATTTCCCGTTTAAACCGACAGAGTTATCGTTGAATCTAGTAAAAACTCCCTGCCGGCAGAGTTTTCGCACGAGCAGACGCCGCTTTCGTGAAACCTTGCGTCTGAAACGGTCGCTATTTTGGAACTGAAGGAATTGGCAGACAAACTTCTAATTTTGCCTGCTAAAACAACTCTATATCCCAAACGTGTTGTGCAAATTTCAGCAATTTCCCGTTTAAACCGACAGAGTTATCGTCGAATCTAGTAAAAACTCCCTGCCGGCAGAGTTTTCGCACGAGCAGACGCCGCTTTCGTGAAACCTTGCGTCTGAAACGGTCGCTATTTTGGAACTGAAGGAATTGGCAGACAAACTTCTAATTTTGCCTGCTAAAACAACTCTATATCCCAAACGTGTTGTGCAAATTTCAGCAATTTCCCGTTTAAACCGACAGAGTTATCGTCGAATCTAGTAAAAACTCCCTGCCAGCACAGTTTTCGCACGAGCAGACGCCGCTTTCGTGAAACCTTGCGTCTGAAACGGTCGCTATTTTGGAACTGAAGGAATTGGCAGACAAACTTCTAATTTTTCCTGCTAAAACAACTCTATATCCCAAACGTGTTGTGCAAATTTCAGCAATTTCCCGTTTAAACCGACAGAGTTATCGTTGAATCTAGTAAAAACTCCCTGCCGGCAGAGTTTTCGCACGAGCAGACGCCGCTTTCGTGAAACCTTGCGTCTGAAACGGTCGCTATTTTGGAACTGAAGGAATTGGCAGACAAACTTCTAATTTTTCCTGCTAAAACAACTCTATATCCCAAACGTGTTGTGCAAATTTCAGCAATTTCCCGTTTAAACCGACAGAGTTATCGTTGAATCTAGTAAAAACTCCCTGCCGGCAGAGTTTTCGCACGAGCAGACGCCGCTTTCGTGAAACCTTGCGTCTGAAACGGTCGCTATTTTGGAACTGAAGGAATTGGCAGACAAACTTCTAATTTTGCCTGCTAAAACAACTCTATATCCCAAACGTGTTGTGCAAATTTCAGCAATTTCCCGTTTAAACCGACAGAGTTATCGTCGAATCTAGTAAAAACTCCCTGCCAGCACAGTTTTCGCACGAGCAGACGCCGCTTTCGTGAAACCTTGCGTCTGAAACGGTCGCTATTTTGGAACTGAAGGAATTGGCAGACAAACTTCTAATTTTTCCTGCTAAAACAACTCTATATCCCAAACGTGTTGTGCAAATTTCAGCAATTTCCCGTTTAACCGACAGAGTTATCGTTGAATCTAGTAAAAACTCCCTGCCGGCAGAGTTTTCGTACGAGCAGACGCCGCTTTCGTGAAACCTTGCGTCTGAAACGGTCGCTATTTTGGAACTGAAGGAATTGGCAGACAAACTTCTAATTTTGCCTGTTAAAACAACTCTATATCCCAAACGTGATGTGCAAATTTCAGCAATTTTCCGTTTAAACCGACAGAGTTATCGTCGAATCTAGTAAAAACTCCCTGCCGGCAGAGTTTTCGCACGAGCAGACGCCGCTTTCGTGAAACCTTGCGTCTGAAACGGTCGCTATTTTGGAACTGAAGGAATTTGCAGACAAACTTCTAATTTTTCCTGCTAAAACAACTGTATATCCCAAACGTGTTGTGCAAATTTCAGCAATTTCCCGTTTAAACCGACAGAGTTATCGTCGAATCTAGTAAAAACTCCCTGCCGGCAGAGTTTTCGCACGAGCAGACGCCGCTTTCGTGAAACCTTGCGTCTGAAACGGTCGCTATTTTGGAACTGAAGGAATTTGCAGACAAACTTCTAATTTTTCCTGCTAAAACAACTCTATATCCCAAACGTGTTGTGCAAATTTCAGCAATTTCCCGTTTAAACCGACAGAGTTATCGTCGAATCTAGTAAAAACTCCCTGCCAGCACAGTTTTCGCACGAGCAGACGCCGCTTTCGTGAAACCTTGCGTCTGAAACGGTCGCTATTTTGGAACTGAAGGAATTGGCAGACAAACTTCTAATTTTTCCTGCTAAAACAACTCTATATCCCAAACGTGTTGTGCAAATTTCAGCAATTTCCCGTTTAAACCGACAGAGTTATCGTTGAATCTAGTAAAAACTCCCTGCCGGCAGAGTTTTCGTACGAGCAGACGCCGCTTTCGTGAAACCTTGCGTCTGAAACGGTCGCTATTTTGGAACTGAAGGAATTGGCAGACAAACTTCTAATTTTGCCTGTTAAAACAACTCTATATCCCAAACGTGTTGTGCAAATTTCAGCAATTTCCCGTTTAAACCGACAGAGTTATCGTCGAATCTAGTAAAAACTCCCTGCCGGCAGAGTTTTCGCACGAGCAGACGCCGCTTTCGTGAAACCTTGCGTCTGAAACGGTCGCTATTTTGGAACTGAAGGAATTTGCAGACAAACTTCTAATTTTTCCTGCTAAAACAACTGTATATCCCAAACGTGTTGTGCAAATTTCAGCAATTTCCCGTTTAAACCGACAGAGTTATCGTCGAATCTAGTAAAAACTCCCTGCCGGCAGAGTTTTCGCACGAGCAGACGCCGCTTTCGTGAAACCTTGCGTCTGAAACGGTCGCTATTTTGGAACTGAAGGAATTTGCAGACAAACTTCTAATTTTTCCTGCTAAAACAACTCTATATCCCAAACGTGTTGTGCAAATTTCAGCAATTTCCCGTTTAAACCGACAGAGTTATCGTCGAATCTAGTAAAAACTCCCTGCCAGCACAGTTTTCGCACGAGCAGACGCCGCTTTCGTGAAACCTTGCGTCTGAAACGGTCGCTATTTTGGAACTGAAGGAATTGGCAGACAAACTTCTAATTTTTCCTGCTAAAACAACTCTATATCCCAAACGTGTTGTGCAAATTTCAGCAATTTCCCGTTTAAACCGACAGAGTTATCGTTGAATCTAGTAAAAACTCCCTGCCGGCAGAGTTTTCGCACGAGCAGACGCCGCTTTCGTGAAACCTTGCGTCTGAAACGGTCGCTATTTTGGAACTGAAGGAATTGGCAGACAAACTTCTAATTTTGCCTGCTAAAACAACTCTATATCCCAAACGTGTTGTGCAAATTTCAGCAATTTCCCGTTTAAACCGACAGAGTTATCGTCGAATCTAGTAAAAACTCCCTGCCGGCAGAGTTTTCGCACGAGCAGACGCCGCTTTCGTGAAACCTTGCGTCTGAAACGGTCGCTATTTTGGAACTGAAGGAATTGGCAGACAAACTTCTAATTTTGCCTGCTAAAACAACTCTATATCCCAAACGTGTTGTGCAAATTTCAGCAATTTCCCGTTTAAACCGACAGAGTTATCGTCGAATCTAGTAAAAACTCCCTGCCAGCACAGTTTTCGCACGAGCAGACGCCGCTTTCGTGAAACCTTGCGTCTGAAACGGTCGCTATTTTGGAACTGAAGGAATTGGCAGACAAACTTCTAATTTTTCCTGCTAAAACAACTCTATATCCCAAACGTGTTGTGCAAATTTCAGCAATTTCCCGTTTAAACCGACAGAGTTATCGTTGAATCTAGTAAAAACTCCCTGCCGGCAGAGTTTTCGCACGAGCAGACGCCGCTTTCGTGAAACCTTGCGTCTGAAACGGTCGCTATTTTGGAACTGAAGGAATTGGCAGACAAACTTCTAATTTTGCCTGCTAAAACAACTCTATATCCCAAACGTGTTGTGCAAATTTCAGCAATTTCCCGTTTAAACCGACAGAGTTATCGTCGAATCTAGTAAAAACTCCCTGCCGGCAGAGTTTTCGCACGAGCAGACGCCGCTTTCGTGAAACCTTGCGTCTGAAACGGTCGCTATTTTAGAACTGAAGGAATTGGCAGACAAACTTCTAATTTTGCCTGTTAAAACAACTCTATATCCCAAACGTGTTGTGCAAATTTCAGCAATTTCCCGTTTAAACCGACAGAGTTATCGTCGAATCTAGTAAAAACTCCCTGCCGGCAGAGTTTTCGCACGAGCAGACGCCGCTTTCGTGAAACCTTGCGTCTGAAACGGTCGCTATTTTGGAACTGAAGGAATTTGCAGACAAACTTCTAATTTTTCCTGCTAAAACAACTGTATATCCCAAACGTGTTGTGCAAATTTCAGCAATTTCCCGTTTAAACCGACAGAGTTATCGTTGAATCTAGTAAAAACTCCCTGCCGGCAGAGTTTTCGCACGAGCAGACGCCGCTTTCGTGAAACCTTGCGTCTGAAACGGTCGCTATTTTGGAACTGAAGGAATTTGCAGACAAACTTCTAATTTTTCCTGCTAAAACAACTGTATATCCCAAACGTGTTGTGCAAATTTCAGCAATTTCCCGTTTAAACCGACAGAGTTATCGTCGAATCTAGTAAAAACTCCCTGCCGGCAGAGTTTTCGCACGAGCAGACGCCGCTTTCGTGAAACCTTGCGTCTGAAACGGTCGCTTTTTTTGGAACTGAAGGAATTTGCAGACAAACTTCTAATTTTTCCTGCTAAAACAACTGTATATCCCAAACGTGTTGTGCAAATTTCAGCAATTTCCCGTTTAAACCGACAGAGTTATCGTCGAATCTAGTAAAAACTCTCGCCGGCAGAGTTTTCGCACGAGCAGACGCCGCTTTCGTGAAACCTTGCGTCTGAAACGGTCGCTATTTTGGAACTGAAGGAATTGGCAGACAAACTTCTAATTTTTTCCTGCTAAAACAACTCTATATCCCAAACGTGTTGTGCAAATTTCAGCAATTTCCCGTTTAAACCGACAGAGTTATCGTTGAATCTAGTAAAAACTCCCTGCCGGCAGAGTTTTCGCACGAGCAGACGCCGCTTTCGTGAAACCTTGCGTCTGAAACGGTCGCTATTTTGGAACTGAAGGAATTGGCAGACAAACTTCTAATTTTGCCTGCTAAAACAACTCTATATCCCAAACGTGTTGTGCAAATTTCAGCAATTTCCCGTTTAAACCGACAGAGTTATCGTCGAATCTAGTAAAAACTCCCTGCCAGCACAGTTTTCGCACGAGCAGACGCCGCTTTCGTGAAACCTTGCGTCTGAAACGGTCGCTATTTTGGAAATGAAGGAATTGGCAGACAAACTTCTAATTTTTCCTGCTAAAACAACTCTATATCCCAAACGTGTTGTGCAAATTTCAGCAATTTCCCGTTTAAACCGACAGAGTTATCGTTGAATCTAGTAAAAACTCCCTGCCGGCAGAGTTTTCGCACGAGCAGACGCCGCTTTCGTGAAACCTTGCGTCTGAAACGGTCGCTATTTTGGAACTGAAGGAATTTGCAGACAAACTTCTAATTTTTCCTGCTAAAACAACTCTATATCCCAAACGTGTTGTGCAAATTTCAGCAATTTCCCGTTTAAACCGACAGAGTTATCGTCGAATCTAGTAAAAACTCCCTGCCGGCAGAGTTTTCGCACGAGCAGACGCCGCTTTCGTGAAACCTTGCGTCTGAAACGGTCGCTATTTTGGAACTGAAGGAATTTGCAGACAAACTTCTAATTTTTCCTGCTAAAACAACTGTATATCCCAAACGTGTTGTGCAAATTTCAGCAATTTCCCGTTTAAACCGACAGAGTTATCGTCGAATCTAGTAAAAACTCCCTGCCGGCAGAGTTTTCGCACGAGCAGACGCCGCTTTCGTGAAACCTTGCGTCTGAAACGGTCGCTATTTTGGAACTGAAGGAATTTGCAGACAAACTTCTAATTTTTCCTGCTAAAACAACTCTATATCCCAAACGTGTTGTGCAAATTTCAGCAATTTCCCGTTTAAACCGACAGAGTTATCGTCGAATCTAGTAAAAACTCCCTGCCGGCAGAGTTTTCGCACGAGCAGACGCCGCTTTCGTGAAACCTTGCGTCTGAAACGGTCGCTATTTTGGAACTGAAGGAATTGGCAGACAAACTTCTAATTTTTCCTGCTAAAACAACTCTATATCCCAAACGTGTTGTGCAAATTTCAGCAATTTCCCGTTTAAACCGACAGAGTTATCGTTGAATCTAGTAAAAACTCCCTGCCGGCAGAGTTTTCGCACGAGCAGACGCCGCTTTCGTGAAACCTTGCGTCTGAAACGGTCGCTATTTTGGAACTGAAGGAATTGGCAGACAAACTTCTAATTTTGCCTGCTAAAACAACTCTATATCCCAAACGTGTTGTGCAAATTTCAGCAATTTCCCGTTTAAACCGACAGAGTTATCGTCGAATCTAGTAAAAACTCCCTGCCAGCACAGTTTTCGCACGAGCAGACGCCGCTTTCGTGAAACCTTGCGTCTGAAACGGTCGCTATCTTGGAACTGAAGGAATTGGCAGACAAACTTCTAATTTTTCCTGCTAAAACAACTCTATATCCCAAACGTGTTGTGCAAATTTCAGCAATTTCCCGTTTAAACCGACAGAGTTATCGTTGAATCTAGTAAAAACTCCCTGCCGGCAGAGTTTTCGCACGAGCAGACGCCGCTTTCGTGAAACCTTGCGTCTGAAACGGTCGCTATTTTGGAACTGAAGGAATTGGCAGACAAACTTCTAATTTTGCCTGTTAAAACAACTCCATATCCCAAACGTGTTGTGCAAATTTCAGCAATTTCCCGTTTAAACCGACAGAGTTATCGTCGAATCTAGTAAAAACTCCCTGCCGGCAGAGTTTTCGCACGAGCAGACGCCGCTTTCGTGAAACCTTGCGTCTGAAACGGTCGCTATTTTGGAACTGAAGGAATTGGCAGACAAACTTCTAATTTTGCCTGCTAAAACAACTCTATATCCCAAACGTGTTGTGCAAATTTCAGCAATTTCCCGTTTAAACCGACAGAGTTATCGTCGAATCTAGTAAAAACTCCCTGCCAGCACAGTTTTCGCACGAGCAGACGCCGCTTTTGTGAAACCTTGCGTCTGAAACGGTCGCTATTTTGGAACTGAAGGAATTGGCAGACAAACTTCTAATTTTTCCTGCTAAAACAACTCTATATCCCAAACGTGTTGTGCAAATTTCAGCAATTTCCCGTTTAAACCGACAGAGTTATCGTTGAATCTAGTAAAAACTCCCTGCCGGCAGAGTTTTCGCACGAGCAGACGCCGCTTTCGTGAAACCTTGCGTCTGAAACGGTCGCTATTTTGGAACTGAAGGAATTGGCAGACAAACTTCTAATTTTTCCTGCTAAAACAACTCTATATCCCAAACGTGTCGTGCAAATTTCAGCAATTTCCCGTTTAAACCGACAGAGTTATCGTTGAATCTAGTAAAAACTCCCTGCCGGCAGAGTTTTCGCACGAGCAGACGCCGCTTTCGTGAAACCTTGCGTCTGAAACGGTCGCTATTTTGGAACTGAAGGAATTTGCAGACAAACTTCTAATTTTTCCTGCTAAAACAACTGTATATCCCAAACGTGTCGTGCAAATTTCAGCAATTTCCCGTTTAAACCGACAGAGTTATCGTCGAATCTAGTAAAAACTCCCTGCCGGCAGAGTTTTCGCACGAGCAGACGCCGCTTTCGTGAAACCTTGCGTCTGAAACGGTCGCTATTTTGGAACTGAAGGAATTGGCAGACAAACTTCTAATTTTGCCTGTTAAAACAACTCCATATCCCAAACGTGTTGTGCAAATTTCAGCAATTTCCCGTTTAAACCGACAGAGTTATCGTCGAATCTAGTAAAAACTCCCTGCCGGCAGAGTTTTCGCACGAGCAGACGCCGCTTTCGTGAAACCTTGCGTCTGAAACGGTCGCTATTTTGGAACTGAAGGAATTTGCAGACAAACTTCTAATTTTTCCTGCTAAAACAACTGTATATCCCAAACGTGTTGTGCAAATTTCAGCAATTTCCCGTTTAAACCGACAGAGTTATCGTCGAATCTAGTAAAAACTCCCTGCCGGCAGAGTTTTCGCACGAGCAGACGCCGCTTTCGTGAAACCTTGCGTCTGAAACGGTCGCTATTTTGGAACTGAAGGAATTTGCAGACAAACTTCTAATTTTTCCTGCTAAAACAACTCTATATCCCAAACGTGTTGTGCAAATTTCAGCAATTTCCCGTTTAAACCGACAGAGTTATCGTCGAATCTAGTAAAAACTCCCTGCCGGCAGAGTTTTCGCACGAGCAGACGCCGCTTTCGTGAAACCTTGCGTCTGAAACGGTCGCTATTTTGGAACTGAAGGAATTGGCAGACAAACTTCTAATTTTTCCTGCTAAAACAACTCTATATCCCAAACGTGTTGTGCAAATTTCAGCAATTTCCCGTTTAAACCGACAGAGTTATCGTTGAATCTAGTAAAAACTCCCTGCCGGCAGAGTTTTCGCACGAGCAGACGCCGCTTTCGTGAAACCTTGCGTCTGAAACGGTCGCTATTTTGGAACTGAAGGAATTGGCAGACAAACTTCTAATTTTGCCTGCTAAAACAACTCTATATCCCAAACGTGTTGTGCAAATTTCAGCAATTTCCCGTTTAAACCGACAGAGTTATCGTCGAATCTAGTAAAAACTCCCTGCCAGCACAGTTTTCGCACGAGCAGACGCCGCTTTCGTGAAACCTTGCGTCTGAAACGGTCGCTATTTTGGAACTGAAGGAATTGGCAGACAAACTTCTAATTTTTCCTGCTAAAACAACTCTATATCCCAAACGTGTTGTGCAAATTTCAGCAATTTCCCGTTTAAACCGACAGAGTTATCGTTGAATCTAGTAAAAACTCCCTGCCGGCAGAGTTTTCGCACGAGCAGACGCCGCTTTCGTGAAACCTTGCGTCTGAAACGGTCGCTATTTTGGAACTGAAGGAATTGGCAGACAAACTTCTAATTTTGCCTGTTAAAACAACTCTATATCCCAAACGTGTTGTGCAAATTTCAGCAATTTCCCGTTTAAACCGACAGAGTTATCGTCGAATCTAGTAAAAACTCCCTGCCGGCAGAGTTTTCGCACGAGCAGACGCCGCTTTCGTGAAACCTTGCGTCTGAAACGGTCGCTATTTTGGAACTGAAGGAATTTGCAGACAAACTTCTAATTTTTCCTGCTAAAACAACTGTATATCCCAAACGTGTTGTGCAAATTTCAGCAATTTCCCGTTTAAACCGACAGAGTTATCGTCGAATCTAGTAAAAACTCCCTGCCGGCAGAGTTTTCGCACGAGCAGACGCCGCTTTCGTGAAACCTTGCGTCTGAAACGGTCGCTATTTTGGAACTGAAGGAATTTGCAGACAAACTTCTAATTTTTCCTGCTAAAACAACTCTATATCCAAAACGTGTTGTGCAAATTTCAGCAATTTCCCGTTTAAACCGACAGAGTTATCGTCGAATCTAGTAAAAACTCCCTGCCAGCACAGTTTTCGCACGAGCAGACGCCGCTTTCGTGAAACCTTGCGTCTGAAACGGTCGCTATTTTGGAACTGAAGGAATTGGCAGACAAACTTCTAATTTTTCCTGCTAAAACAACTCTATATCCCAAACGTGTTGTGCAAATTTCAGCAATTTCCCGTTTAAACCGACAGAGTTATCGTCGAATCTAGTAAAAACTCCCTGCCAGCACAGTTTTCGCACGAGCAGACGCCGCTTTTGTGAAACCTTGCGTCTGAAACGGTCGCTATTTTGGAACTGAAGGAATTGGCAGACAAACTTCTAATTTTTCCTGCTAAAACA
The DNA here is from genome assembly GCA_037783545.1 of Henricia sp. BOLD:AAB3569. NCBI lineage: Eukaryota > Metazoa > Echinodermata > Asteroidea > Spinulosida > Echinasteridae > Henricia > Henricia sp. BOLD:AAB3569. The sequence continues at coordinate 75,978 of JBBELK010000736.1, forward strand.
ACTCTATATCCCAAACGTGTTGTGCAAATTTCAGCAATTTCCCGTTTAAACCGACAGAGTTATCGTTGAATCTAGTAAAAACTCCCTGCCGGCAGAGTTTTCGCACGAGCAGACGCCGCTTTCGTGAAACCTTGCGTCTGAAACGGTCGCTATTTTGGAACTGAAGGAATTGGCAGACAAACTTCTAATTTTTCCTGCTAAAACAACTCTATATCCCAAACGTGTCGTGCAAATTTCAGCAATTTCCCGTTTAAACCGACAGAGTTATCGTTGAATCTAGTAAAAACTCCCTGCCGGCAGAGTTTTCGCACGAGCAGACGCCGCTTTCGTGAAACCTTGCGTCTGAAACGGTCGCTATTTTGGAACTGAAGGAATTTGCAGACAAACTTCTAATTTTTCCTGCTAAAACAACTGTATATCCCAAACGTGTCGTGCAAATTTCAGCAATTTCCCGTTTAAACCGACAGAGTTATCGTCGAATCTAGTAAAAACTCCCTGCCGGCAGAGTTTTCGCACGAGCAGACGCCGCTTTCGTGAAACCTTGCGTCTGAAACGGTCGCTATTTTGGAACTGAAGGAATTTGCAGACAAACTTTTAATTTTTCCTGCTAAAACAACTCTATATCCCAAACGTGTTGTGCAAATTTCAGCAATTTCCCGTTTAAACCGACAGAGTTATCGTCGAATCTAGTAAAAACTCCCTGCCGGCAGAGTTTTCGCACGAGCAGACGCCGCTTTCGTGAAACCTTGCGTCTGAAACGGTCGCTATTTTGGAACTGAAGGAATTGGCAGACAAACTTCTAATTTTGCCTGCTAAAACAACTCTATATCCCAAACGTGTTGTGCAAATTTCAGCAATTTCCCGTTTAAACCGACAGAGTTATCGTCGAATCTAGTAAAAACTCCCTGCCGGCAGAGTTTTCGCACGAGCAGACGCCGCTTTCGTGAAACCTTGCGTCTGAAACGGTCGCTATTTTGGAACTGAAGGAATTGGCAGACAAACTTCTAATTTTGCCTGCTAAAACAACTCTATATCCCAAACGTGTTGTGCAAATTTCAGCAATTTCCCGTTTAAACCGACAGAGTTATCGTCGAATCTAGTAAAAACTCCCTGCCGGCAGAGTTTTCGCACGAGCAGACGCCGCTTTCGTGAAACCTTGCGTCTGAAACGGTCGCTATTTTGGAACTGAAGGAATTTGCAGACAAACTTCTAATTTTTCCTGCTAAAACAACTCTATATCCCAAACGTGTTGTGCAAATTTCAGCAATTTCCCGTTTAAACCGACAGAGTTATCGTTGAATCTAGTAAAAACTCCCTGCCGGCAGAGTTTTCGCACGAGCAGACGCCGCTTTCGTGAAACCTTGCGTCTGAAACGGTCGCTATTTTGGAACTGAAGGAATTGGCAGACAAACTTCTAATTTTGCCTGCTAAAACAACTCTATATCCCAAACGTGTTGTGCAAATTTCAGCAATTTCCCGTTTAAACCGACAGAGTTATCGTCGAATCTAGTAAAAACTCCCTGCCAGCACAGTTTTCGCACGAGCAGACGCCGCTTTCGTGAAACCTTGCGTCTGAAACGGTCGCTATTTTGGAACTGAAGGAATTGGCAGACAAACTTCTAATTTTTCCTGCTAAAACAACTCTATATCCCAAACGTGTTGTGCAAATTTCAGCAATTTCCCGTTTAAACCGACAGAGTTATCGTTGAATCTAGTAAAAACACCCTGCCGGCAGAGTTTTCGCACGAGCAGACGCCGCTTTCGTGAAACCTTGCGTCTGAAACGGTCGCTATTTTGGAACTGAAGGAATTGGCAGACAAACTTCTAATTTTGCCTGTTAAAACAACTCTATATCCCAAACGTGTTGTGCAAATTTCAGCAATTTCCCGTTTAAACCGACAGAGTTATCGTCGAATCTAGTAAAAACTCCCTGCCGGCAGAGTTTTCGCACGAGCAGACGCCGCTTTCGTGAAACCTTGCGTCTGAAACGGTCGCTATTTTGGAACTGAAGGAATTTGCAGACAAACTTCTAATTTTTCCTGCTAAAACAACTGTATATCCCAAACGTGTCGTGCAAATTTCAGCAATTTCCCGTTTAAACCGACAGAGTTATCGTCGAATGTAGTAAAAACTCCCTGCCGGCAGAGTTTTCGCACGAGCAGACGCCGCTTTCGTGAAACCTTGCGTCTGAAACGGTCGCTATTTTGGAACTGAAGGAATTGGCAGACAAACTTCTAATTTTTCCTGCTAAAACAACTCTATATCCCAAACGTGTTGTGCAAATTTCAGCAATTTCCCGTTTAAACCGACAGAGTTATCGTCGAATCTAGTAAAAACTCCCTGCCGGCAGAGTTTTCGCACGAGCAGACGCCGCTTTCGTGAAACCTTGCGTCTGAAACGGTCGCTATTTTGGAACTGAAGGAATTTGCAGACAAACTTTTAATTTTTCCTGCTAAAACAACTCTATATCCCAAACGTGTTGTGCAAATTTCAGCAATTTCCCGTTTAAACCGACAGAGTTATCGTCGAATCTAGTAAAAACTCCCTGCCAGCACAGTTTTCGCACGAGCAGACGCCGCTTTCGTGAAACCTTGCGTCTGAAACGGTCGCTATTTTGGAACTGAAGGAATTGGCAGACAAACTTCTAATTTTGCCTGTTAAAACAACTCTATATCCCAAACGTGTTGTGCAAATTTCAGCAATTTCCCGTTTAAACCGACAGAGTTATCGTCGAATCTAGTAAAAACTCCCTGCCGGCAGAGTTTTCGCACGAGCAGACGCCGCTTTCGTGAAACCTTGCGTCTGAAACGGTCGCTATTTTGGAACTGAAGGAATTTGCAGACAAACTTCTAATTTTTCCTGCTAAAACAACTCTATATCCCAAACGTGTTGTGCAAATTTCAGCAATTTCCCGTTTAAACCGACAGAGTTATCGTTGAATCTAGTAAAAACTCCCTGCCGGCAGAGTTTTCGCACGAGCAGACGCCGCTTTCGTGAAACCTTGCGTCTGAAACGGTCGCTATTTTGGAACTGAAGGAATTGGCAGACAAACTTCTAATTTTTCCTGCTAAAACAACTCTATATCCCAAACGTGTTGTGCAAATTTCAGCAATTTCCCGTTTAAACCGACAGAGTTATCGTTGAATCTAGTAAAAACACCCTGCCGGCAGAGTTTTCGCACGAGCAGACGCCGCTTTCGTGAAACCTTGCGTCTGAAACGGTCGCTATTTTGGAACTGAAGGAATTGGCAGACAAACTTCTAATTTTGCCTGTTAAAACAACTCTATATCCCAAACGTGTTGTGCAAATTTCAGCAATTTCCCGTTTAAACCGACAGAGTTATCGTCGAATCTAGTAAAAACTCCCTGCCGGCAGAGTTTTCGCACGAGCAGACGCCGCTTTCGTGAAACCTTGCGTCTGAAACGGTCGCTATTTTGGAACTGAAGGAATTTGCAGACAAACTTCTAATTTTTCCTGCTAAAACAACTGTATATCCCAAACGTGTCGTGCAAATTTCAGCAATTTCCCGTTTAAACCGACAGAGTTATCGTCGAATCTAGTAAAAACTCCCTGCCGGCAGAGTTTTCGCACGAGCAGACGCCGCTTTCGTGAAACCTTGCGTCTGAAACGGTCGCTATTTTGGAACTGAAGGAATTGGCAGACAAACTTCTAATTTTGCCTGCTAAAACAACTCTATATCCCAAACGTGTTGTGCAAATTTCAGCAATTTCCCGTTTAAACCGACAGAGTTATCGTCGAATCTAGTAAAAACTCCCTGCCGGCAGAGTTTTCGCACGAGCAGACGCCGCTTTCGTGAAACCTTGCGTCTGAAACGGTCGCTATTTTGGAACTGAAGGAATTGGCAGACAAACTTCTAATTTTGCCTGCTAAAACAACTCTATATCCCAAACGTGTTGTGCAAATTTCAGCAATTTCCCGTTTAAACCGACAGAGTTATCGTCGAATCTAGTAAAAACTCCCTGCCGGCAGAGTTTTCGCACGAGCAGACGCCGCTTTCGTGAAACCTTGCGTCTGAAACGGTCGCTATTTTGGAACTGAAGGAATTTGCAGACAAACTTCTAATTTTTCCTGCTAAAACAACTCTATATCCCAAACGTGTTGTGCAAATTTCAGCAATTTCCCGTTTAAACCGACAGAGTTATCGTTGAATCTAGTAAAAACTCCCTGCCGGCAGAGTTTTCGCACGAGCAGACGCCGCTTTCGTGAAACCTTGCGTCTGAAACGGTCGCTATTTTGGAACTGAAGGAATTGGCAGACAAACTTCTAATTTTGCCTGCTAAAACAACTCTATATCCCAAACGTGTTGTGCAAATTTCAGCAATTTCCCGTTTAAACCGACAGAGTTATCGTCGAATCTAGTAAAAACTCCCTGCCAGCACAGTTTTCGCACGAGCAGACGCCGCTTTCGTGAAACCTTGCGTCTGAAACGGTCGCTATTTTGGAACTGAAGGAATTGGCAGACAAACTTCTAATTTTTCCTGCTAAAACAACTCTATATCCCAAACGTGTTGTGCAAATTTCAGCAATTTCCCGTTTAAACCGACAGAGTTATCGTTGAATCTAGTAAAAACTCCCTGCCGGCAGAGTTTTCGCACGAGCAGACGCCGCTTTCGTGAAACCTTGCGTCTGAAACGGTCGCTATTTTGGAACTGAAGGAATTGGCAGACAAACTTCTAATTTTGCCTGTTAAAACAACTCTATATCCCAAACGTGTTGTGCAAATTTCAGCAATTTCCCGTTTAAACCGACAGAGTTATCGTTGAATCTAGTAAAAACTCCCTGCCGGCAGAGTTTTCGCACGAGCAGACGCCGCTTTCGTGAAACCTTGCGTCTGAAACGGTCGCTATTTTGGAACTGAAGGAATTGGCAGACAAACTTCTAATTTTTCCTGCTAAAACAACTCTATATCCCAAACGTGTTGTGCAAATTTCAGCAATTTCCCGTTTAAACCGACAGAGTTATCGTTGAATCTAGTAAAAACACCCTGCCGGCAGAGTTTTCGCACGAGCAGACGCCGCTTTCGTGAAACCTTGCGTCTGAAACGGTCGCTATTTTGGAACTGAAGGAATTGGCAGACAAACTTCTAATTTTGCCTGTTAAAACAACTCTATATCCCAAACGTGTTGTGCAAATTTCAGCAATTTCCCGTTTAAACCGACAGAGTTATCGTCGAATCTAGTAAAAACTCCCTGCCGGCAGAGTTTTCGCACGAGCAGACGCCGCTTTCGTGAAACCTTGCGTCTGAAACGGTCGCTATTTTGGAACTGAAGGAATTTGCAGACAAACTTCTAATTTTTCCTGCTAAAACAACTGTATATCCCAAACGTGTCGTGCAAATTTCAGCAATTTCCCGTTTAAACCGACAGAGTTATCGTCGAATCTAGTAAAAACTCCCTGCCGGCAGAGTTTTCGCACGAGCAGACGCCGCTTTCGTGAAACCTTGCGTCTGAAACGGTCGCTATTTTGGAACTGAAGGAATTGGCAGACAAACTTCTAATTTTGCCTGCTAAAACAACTCTATATCCCAAACGTGTTGTGCAAATTTCAGCAATTTCCCGTTTAAACCGACAGAGTTATCGTCGAATCTAGTAAAAACTCCCTGCCGGCAGAGTTTTCGCACGAGCAGACGCCGCTTTCGTGAAACCTTGCGTCTGAAACGGTCGCTATTTTGGAACTGAAGGAATTGGCAGACAAACTTCTAATTTTGCCTGCTAAAACAACTCTATATCCCAAACGTGTTGTGCAAATTTCAGCAATTTCCCGTTTAAACCGACAGAGTTATCGTCGAATCTAGTAAAAACTCCCTGCCGGCAGAGTTTTCGCACGAGCAGACGCCGCTTTCGTGAAACCTTGCGTCTGAAACGGTCGCTATTTTGGAACTGAAGGAATTTGCAGACAAACTTCTAATTTTTCCTGCTAAAACAACTCTATATCCCAAACGTGTTGTGCAAATTTCAGCAATTTCCCGTTTAAACCGACAGAGTTATCGTTGAATCTAGTAAAAACTCCCTGCCGGCAGAGTTTTCGCACGAGCAGACGCCGCTTTCGTGAAACCTTGCGTCTGAAACGGTCGCTATTTTGGAACTGAAGGAATTGGCAGACAAACTTCTAATTTTGCCTGCTAAAACAACTCTATATCCCAAACGTGTTGTGCAAATTTCAGCAATTTCCCGTTTAAACCGACAGAGTTATCGTCGAATCTAGTAAAAACTCCCTGCCAGCACAGTTTTCGCACGAGCAGACGCCGCTTTCGTGAAACCTTGCGTCTGAAACGGTCGCTATTTTGGAACTGAAGGAATTGGCAGACAAACTTCTAATTTTTCCTGCTAAAACAACTCTATATCCCAAACGTGTTGTGCAAATTTCAGCAATTTCCCGTTTAAACCGACAGAGTTATCGTTGAATCTAGTAAAAACTCCCTGCCGGCAGAGTTTTCGCACGAGCAGACGCCGCTTTCGTGAAACCTTGCGTCTGAAACGGTCGCTATTTTGGAACTGAAGGAATTGGCAGACAAACTTCTAATTTTGCCTGTTAAAACAACTCTATATCCCAAACGTGTTGTGCAAATTTCAGCAATTTCCCGTTTAAACCGACAGAGTTATCGTCGAATCTAGTAAAAACTCCCTGCCGGCAGAGTTTTCGCACGAGCAGACGCCGCTTTCGTGAAACCTTGCGTCTGAAACGGTCGCTATTTTGGAACTGAAGGAATTTGCAGACAAACTTCTAATTTTTCCTGCTAAAACAACTGTATATCCCAAACGTGTTGTGCAAATTTCAGCAATTTCCCGTTTAAACCGACAGAGTTATCGTCGAATCTAGTAAAAACTCCCTGCCGGCAGAGTTTTCGCACGAGCAGACGCCGCTTTCGTGAAACCTTGCGTCTGAAACGGTCGCTATTTTGGAACTGAAGGAATTTGCAGACAAACTTCTAATTTTTCCTGCTAAAACAACTCTATATCCCAAACGTGTTGTGCAAATTTCAGCAATTTCCCGTTTAAACCGACAGAGTTATCGTTGAATCTAGTAAAAACTCCCTGCCGGCAGAGTTTTCGCACGAGCAGACGCCGCTTTCGTGAAACCTTGCGTCTGAAACGGTCGCTATTTTGGAACTGAAGGAATTGGCAGACAAACTTCTAATTTTTCCTGCTAAAACAACTCTATATCCCAAACGTGTTGTGCAAATTTCAGCAATTTCCCGTTTAAACCGACAGAGTTATCGTTGAATCTAGTAAAAACACCCTGCCGGCAGAGTTTTCGCACGAGCAGACGCCGCTTTCGTGAAACCTTGCGTCTGAAACGGTCGCTATTTTGGAACTGAAGGAATTGGCAGACAAACTTCTAATTTTGCCTGTTAAAACAACTCTATATCCCAAACGTGTTGTGCAAATTTCAGCAATTTCCCGTTTAAACCGACAGAGTTATCGTCGAATCTAGTAAAAACTCCCTGCCGGCAGAGTTTTCGCACGAGCAGACGCCGCTTTCGTGAAACCTTGCGTCTGAAACGGTCGCTATTTTGGAACTGAAGGAATTTGCAGACAAACTTCTAATTTTTCCTGCTAAAACAACTGTATATCCCAAACGTGTCGTGCAAATTTCAGCAATTTCCCGTTTAAACCGACAGAGTTATCGTCGAATCTAGTAAAAACTCCCTGCCGGCAGAGTTTTCGCACGAGCAGACGCCGCTTTCGTGAAACCTTGCGTCTGAAACGGTCGCTATTTTGGAACTGAAGGAATTTGCAGACAAACTTTTAATTTTTCCTGCTAAAACAACTCTATATCCCAAACGTGTTGTGCAAATTTCAGCAATTTCCCGTTTAAACCGACAGAGTTATCGTCGAATCTAGTAAAAACTCCCTGCCGGCAGAGTTTTCGCACGAGCAGACGCCGCTTTCGTGAAACCTTGCGTCTGAAACGGTCGCTATTTTGGAACTGAAGGAATTGGCAGACAAACTTCTAATTTTGCCTGCTAAAACAACTCTATATCCCAAACGTGTTGTGCAAATTTCAGCAATTTCCCGTTTAAACCGACAGAGTTATCGTCGAATCTAGTAAAAATTCCCTGCCGGCAGAGTTTTCGCACGAGCAGACGCCGCTTTCGTGAAACCTTGCGTCTGAAACGGTCGCTATTTTGGAACTGAAGGAATTGGCAGACAAACTTCTAATTTTGCCTGCTAAAACAACTCTATATCCCAAACGTGTTGTGCAAATTTCAGCAATTTCCCGTTTAAACCGACAGAGTTATCGTCGAATCTAGTAAAAACTCCCTGCCGGCAGAGTTTTCGCACGAGCAGACGCCGCTTTCGTGAAACCTTGCGTCTGAAACGGTCGCTATTTTGGAACTGAAGGAATTTGCAGACAAACTTCTAATTTTTCCTGCTAAAACAACTCTATATCCCAAACGTGTTGTGCAAATTTCAGCAATTTCCCGTTTAAACCGACAGAGTTATCGTTGAATCTAGTAAAAACTCCCTGCCGGCAGAGTTTTCGCACGAGCAGACGCCGCTTTCGTGAAACCTTGCGTCTGAAACGGTCGCTATTTTGGAACTGAAGGAATTGGCAGACAAACTTTTAATTTTGCCTGTTAAAACAACTCTATATCCCAAACGTGTTGTGCAAATTTCAGCAATTTCCCGTTTAAACCGACAGAGTTATCGTCGAATCTAGTAAAAACTCCCTGCCGGCAGAGTTTTCGCACGAGCAGACGCCGCTTTCGTGAAACCTTGCGTCTGAAACGGTCGCTATTTTGGAACTGAAGGAATTTGCAGACAAACTTCTAATTTTTCCTGCTAAAACAACTGTATATCCCAAACGTGTTGTGCAAATTTCAGCAATTTCCCGTTTAAACCGACAGAGTTATCGTCGAATCTAGTAAAAACTCCCTGCCAGCACAGTTTTCGCACGAGCAGACGCCGCTTTCGTGAAACCTTGCGTCTGAAACGGTCGCTATTTTGGAACTGAAGGAATTGGCAGACAAACTTCTAATTTTGCCTGCTAAAACAACTCTATATCCCAAACGTGTTGTGCAAATTTCAGCAATTTCCCGTTTAAACCGACAGAGTTATCGTCGAATCTAGTAAAAACTCCCTGCCGGCAGAGTTTTCGCACGAGCAGACGCCGCTTTCGTGAAACCTTGCGTCTGAAACGGTCGCTATTTTGGAACTGAAGGAATTTGCAGACAAACTTCTAATTTTTCCTGCTAAAACAACTCTATATCCCAAACGTGTTGTGCAAATTTCAGCAATTTCCCGTTTAAACCGACAGAGTTATCGTTGAATCTAGTAAAAACTCCCTGCCGGCAGAGTTTTCGCACGAGCAGACGCCGCTTTCGTGAAACCTTGCGTCTGAAACGGTCGCTATTTTGGAACTGAAGGAATTGGCAGACAAACTTCTAATTTTGCCTGCTAAAACAACTCTATATCCCAAACGTGTTGTGCAAATTTCAGCAATTTCCCGTTTAAACCGACAGAGTTATCGTCGAATCTAGTAAAAACTCCCTGCCAGCACAGTTTTCGCACGAGCAGACGCCGCTTTCGTGAAACCTTGCGTCTGAAACGGTCGCTATTTTGGAACTGAAGGAATTGGCAGACAAACTTCTAATTTTTCCTGCTAAAACAACTCTATATCCCAAACGTGTTGTGCAAATTTCAGCAATTTCCCGTTTAAACCGACAGAGTTATCGTTGAATCTAGTAAAAACTCCCTGCCGGCAGAGTTTTCGCACGAGCAGACGCCGCTTTCGTGAAACCTTGCGTCTGAAACGGTCGCTATTTTGGAACTGAAGGAATTGGCAGACAAACTTCTAATTTTGCCTGTTAAAACAACTCTATATCCCAAACGTGTTGTGCAAATTTCAGCAATTTCCCGTTTAAACCGACAGAGTTATCGTCGAATCTAGTAAAAACTCCCTGCCGGCAGAGTTTTCGCACGAGCAGACGCCGCTTTCGTGAAACCTTGCGTCTGAAACGGTCGCTATTTTGGAACTGAAGGAATTTGCAGACAAACTTCTAATTTTTCCTGCTAAAACAACTGTATATCACAAACGTGTTGTGCAAATTTCAGCAATTTCCCGTTTAAACCGACAGAGTTATCGTCGAATCTAGTAAAAACTCCCTGCCAGCACAGTTTTCGCACGAGCAGACGCCGCTTTCGTGAAACCTTGCGTCTGAAACGGTCGCTATTTTGGAACTGAAGGAATTGGCAGACAAACTTCTAATTTTGCCTGCTAAAACAACTCTATATCCCAAACGTGTTGTGCAAATTTCAGCAATTTCCCGTTTAAACCGACAGAGTTATCGTCGAATCTAGTAAAAACTCCCTGCCGGCAGAGTTTTCGCACGAGCAGACGCCGCTTTCGTGAAACCTTGCGTCTGAAACGGTCGCTATTTTGGAACTGAAGGAATTGGCAGACAAACTTCTAATTTTGCCTGTTAAAACAACTCTATATCCCAAACGTGTTGTGCAAATTTCAGCAATTTCCCGTTTAAACCGACAGAGTTATCGTCGAATCTAGTAAAAACTCCCTGCCGGCAGAGTTTTCGCACGAGCAGACGCCGCTTTCGTGAAACCTTGCGTCTGAAACGGTCGCTATTTTGGAACTGAAGGAATTTGCAGACAAACTTCTAATTTTTCCTGCTAAAACAACTGTATATCACAAACGTGTTGTGCAAATTTCAGCAATTTCCCGTTTAAACCGACAGAGTTATCGTCGAATCTAGTAAAAACTCCCTGCCAGCACAGTTTTCGCACGAGCAGACGCCGCTTTCGTGAAACCTTGCGTCTGAAACGGTCGCTATTTTGGAACTGAAGGAATTGGCAGACAAACTTCTAATTTTGCCTGCTAAAACAACTCTATATCCCAAACGTGTTGTGCAAATTTCAGCAATTTCCCGTTTAAACCGACAGAGTTATCGTCGAATCTAGTAAAAACTCCCTGCCGGCAGAGTTTTCGCACGAGCAGACGCCGCTTTCGTGAAACCTTGCGTCTGAAACGGTCGCTATTTTGGAACTGAAGGAATTTGCAGACAAACTTCTAATTTTTCCTGCTAAAACAACTCTATATCCCAAACGTGTTGTGCAAATTTCAGCAATTTCCCGTTTAAACCGACAGAGTTATCGTTGAATCTAGTAAAAACTCCCTGCCGGCAGAGTTTTCGCACGAGCAGACGCCGCTTTCGTGAAACCTTGCGTCTGAAACGGTCGCTATTTTGGAACTGAAGGAATTGGCAGACAAACTTCTAATTTTGCCTGCTAAAACAACTCTATATCCCAAACGTGTTGTGCAAATTTCAGCAATTTCCCGTTTAAACCGACAGAGTTATCGTCGAATCTAGTAAAAACTCCCTGCCAGCACAGTTTTCGCACGAGCAGACGCCGCTTTCGTGAAACCTTGCGTCTGAAACGGTCGCTATTTTGGAACTGAAGGAATTGGCAGACAAACTTCTAATTTTTCCTGCTAAAACAACTCTATATCCCAAACGTGTTGTGCAAATTTCAGCAATTTCCCGTTTAAACCGACAGAGTTATCGTTGAATCTAGTAAAAACTCCCTGCCGGCAGAGTTTTCGCACGAGCAGACGCCGCTTTCGTGAAACCTTGCGTCTGAAACGGTCGCTATTTTGGAACTGAAGGAATTGGCAGACAAACTTCTAATTTTGCCTGTTAAAACAACTCTATATCCCAAACGTGTTGTGCAAATTTCAGCAATTTCCCGTTTAAACCGACAGAGTTATCGTCGAATCTAGTAAAAACTCCCTGCCGGCAGAGTTTTCGCACGAGCAGACGCCGCTTTCGTGAAACCTTGCGTCTGAAACGGTCGCTATTTTGGAACTGAAGGAATTTGCAGACAAACTTCTAATTTTTCCTGCTAAAACAACTGTATATCCCAAACGTGTTGTGCAAATTTCAGCAATTTCCCGTTTAAACCGACAGAGTTATCGTCGAATCTAGTAAAAACTCCCTGCCGGCAGAGTTTTCGCACGAGCAGACGCCGCTTTCGTGAAACCTTGCGTCTGAAACGGTCGCTATTTTGGAACTGAAGGAATTTGCAGACAAACTTCTAATTTTTCCTGCTAAAACAACTCTATATCCCAAACGTGTTGTGCAAATTTCAGCAATTTCCCGTTTAAACCGACAGAGTTATCGTTGAATCTAGTAAAAACTCCCTGCCGGCAGAGTTTTCGCACGAGCAGACGCCGCTTTCGTGAAACCTTGCGTCTGAAACGGTCGCTATTTTGGAACTGAAGGAATTGGCAGACAAACTTCTAATTTTTCCTGCTAAAACAACTCTATATCCCAAACGTGTTGTGCAAATTTCAGCAATTTCCCGTTTAAACCGACAGAGTTATCGTTGAATCTAGTAAAAACACCCTGCCGGCAGAGTTTTCGCACGAGCAGACGCCGCTTTCGTGAAACCTTGCGTCTGAAACGGTCGCTATTTTGGAACTGAAGGAATTGGCAGACAAACTTCTAATTTTGCCTGTTAAAACAACTCTATATCCCAAACGTGTTGTGCAAATTTCAGCAATTTCCCGTTTAAACCGACAGAGTTATCGTCGAATCTAGTAAAAACTCCCTGCCGGCAGAGTTTTCGCACGAGCAGACGCCGCTTTCGTGAAACCTTGCGTCTGAAACGGTCGCTATTTTGGAACTGAAGGAATTTGCAGACAAACTTCTAATTTTTCCTGCTAAAACAACTGTATATCCCAAACGTGTCGTGCAAATTTCAGCAATTTCCCGTTTAAACCGACAGAGTTATCGTCGAATCTAGTAAAAACTCCCTGCCGGCAGAGTTTTCGCACGAGCAGACGCCGCTTTCGTGAAACCTTGCGTCTGAAACGGTCGCTATTTTGGAACTGAAGGAATTTGCAGACAAACTTTTAATTTTTCCTGCTAAAACAACTCTATATCCCAAACGTGTTGTGCAAATTTCAGCAATTTCCCGTTTAAACCGACAGAGTTATCGTCGAATCTAGTAAAAACTCCCTGCCGGCAGAGTTTTCGCACGAGCAGACGCCGCTTTCGTGAAACCTTGCGTCTGAAACGGTCGCTATTTTGGAACTGAAGGAATTGGCAGACAAACTTCTAATTTTGCCTGCTAAAACAACTCTATATCCCAAACGTGTTGTGCAAATTTCAGCAATTTCCCGTTTAAACCGACAGAGTTATCGTCGAATCTAGTAAAAACTCCCTGCCGGCAGAGTTTTCGCACGAGCAGACGCCGCTTTCGTGAAACCTTGCGTCTGAAACGGTCGCTATTTTGGAACTGAAGGAATTGGCAGACAAACTTCTAATTTTGCCTGCTAAAACAACTCTATATCCCAAACGTGTTGTGCAAATTTCAGCAATTTCCCGTTTAAACCGACAGAGTTATCGTCGAATCTAGTAAAAACTCCCTGCCGGCAGAGTTTTCGCACGAGCAGACGCCGCTTTCGTGAAACCTTGCGTCTGAAACGGTCGCTATTTTGGAACTGAAGGAATTTGCAGACAAACTTCTAATTTTTCCTGCTAAAACAACTCTATATCCCAAACGTGTTGTGCAAATTTCAGCAATTTCCCGTTTAAACCGACAGAGTTATCGTTGAATCTAGTAAAAACTCCCTGCCGGCAGAGTTTTCGCACGAGCAGACGCCGCTTTCGTGAAACCTTGCGTCTGAAACGGTCGCTATTTTGGAACTGAAGGAATTGGCAGACAAACTTCTAATTTTGCCTGCTAAAACAACTCTATATCCCAAACGTGTTGTGCAAATTTCAGCAATTTCCCGTTTAAACCGACAGAGTTATCGTCGAATCTAGTAAAAACTCCCTGCCAGCACAGTTTTCGCACGAGCAGACGCCGCTTTCGTGAAACCTTGCGTCTGAAACGGTCGCTATTTTGGAACTGAAGGAATTGGCAGACAAACTTCTAATTTTTCCTGCTAAAACAACTCTATATCCCAAACGTGTTGTGCAAATTTCAGCAATTTCCCGTTTAAACCGACAGAGTTATCGTTGAATCTAGTAAAAACTCCCTGCCGGCAGAGTTTTCGCACGAGCAGACGCCGCTTTCGTGAAACCTTGCGTCTGAAACGGTCGCTATTTTGGAACTGAAGGAATTGGCAGACAAACTTCTAATTTTGCCTGTTAAAACAACTCTATATCCCAAACGTGTTGTGCAAATTTCAGCAATTTCCCGTTTAAACCGACAGAGTTATCGTCGAATCTAGTAAAAACTCCCTGCCGGCAGAGTTTTCGCACGAGCAGACGCCGCTTTCGTGAAACCTTGCGTCTGAAACGGTCGCTATTTTGGAACTGAAGGAATTTGCAGACAAACTTCTAATTTTTCCTGCTAAAACAACTGTATATCCCAAACGTGTTGTGCAAATTTCAGCAATTTCCCGTTTAAACCGACAGAGTTATCGTCGAATCTAGTAAAAACTCCCTGCCGGCAGAGTTTTCGCACGAGCAGACGCCGCTTTCGTGAAACCTTGCGTCTGAAACGGTCGCTATTTTGGAACTGAAGGAATTTGCAGACAAACTTCTAATTTTTCCTGCTAAAACAACTCTATATCCCAAACGTGTTGTGCAAATTTCAGCAATTTCCTGTTTAAACCGACAGAGTTATCGTCGAATCTAGTAAAAACTCCCTGCCAGCACAGTTTTCGCACGAGCAGACGCCGCTTTCGTGAAACCTTGCGTCTGAAACGGTCGCTATTTTGGAACTGAAGGAATTGGCAGACAAACTTCTAATTTTTCCTGCTAAAACAACTCTATATCCCAAACGTGTTGTGCAAATTTTAGCAATTTCCCGTTTAAACCGACAGAGTTATCGTCGAATCTAGTAAAAACTCCCTGCCAGCACAGTTTTCGCACGAGCAGACGCCGCTTTCGTGAAACCTTGCGTCTGAAACGGTCGCTATTTTGGAACTGAAGGAATTGGCAGACAAACTTCTAATTTTTCCTGCTAAAACAACTCTATATCCCAAACGTGTTGTGCAAATTTCAGCAATTTCCCGTTTAAACCAACAGAGTTATCGTTGAATCTAGTAAAAACTCCCTGACGGCAGAGTTTTCGCACGAGCAGACGCCGCTTTCGTGAAACCTTGCGTCTGAAACGGTCGCTATTTTGGAACTGAAGGAATTGGCAGACAAACTTCTAATTTTTCCTGCTAAAACAACTCTATATCCCAAACGTGTTGTGCAAATTTCAGCAATTTCCCGTTTAAACCGACAGAGTTATCGTTGAATCTAGTAAAAACTCCCTGCCGGCAGAGTTTTCGCACGAGCAGACGCCGCTTTCGTGAAACCTTGCGTCTGAAACGGTCGCTATTTTGGAACTGAAGGAATTGGCAGACAAACTTCTAATTTTTCCTGCTAAAACAACTCTATATCCCAAACGTGTTGTGCAAATTTCAGCAATTTCCCGTTTAAACCGACAGAGTTATCGTTGAATCTAGTAAAAACTCCCTGCCGGCAGAGTTTTCGCACGAGCAGACGCCGCTTTCGTGAAACCTTGCGTCTGAAACGGTCGCTATTTTGGAACTGAAGGAATTGGCAGACAAACTTCTAATTTTGCCTGTTAAAACAACTCTATATCCCAAACGTGTTGTGCAAATTTCAGCAATTTCCCGTTTAAACCGACAGAGTTATCGTCGAATCTAGTAAAAACTCCCTGCCGGCAGAGTTTTCGCACGAGCAGACGCCGCTTTCGTGAAACATTGCGTCTGAAACGGTCGCTATTTTGGAACTGAAGGAATTTGCAGACAAACTTCTAATTTTTCCTGCTAAAACAACTGTATATCCCAAACGTGTCGTGCAAATTTCAGCAATTTCCCGTTTAAACCGACAGAGTTATCGTCGAATCTAGTAAAAACTCCCTGCCGGCAGAGTTTTCGCACGAGCAGACGCCGCTTTCGTGAAACCTTGCGTCTGAAACGGTCGCTATTTTGGAACTGAAGGAATTTGCAGACAAACTTCTAATTTTTCCTGCTAAAACAACTCTATATCCCAAACGTGTTGTGCAAATTTCAGCAATTTCCCGTTTAAACCGACAGAGTTATCGTCGAATCTAGTAAAAACTCCCTGCCGGCAGAGTTTTCGCACGAGCAGACGACGCTTTCGTGAAACCTTGCGTCTGAAACGGTCGCTATTTTGGAACTGAAGGAATTGGCAGACAAACTTCTAATTTTGCCTGCTAAAACAACTCTATATCCCAAACGTGTTGTGCAAATTTCAGCAATTTCCCGTTTAAACCGACAGAGTTATCGTCGAATCTAGTAAAAACTCCCTGCCGGCAGAGTTTTCGCACGAGCAGACGCCGCTTTCGTGAAACCTTGCGTCTGAAACGGTCGCTATTTTGGAACTGAAGGAATTGGCAGACAAACTTCTACTTTTGCCTGCTAAAACAACTCTATATCCCAAATGTTTTGTGCAAATTTCAGCAATTTCCCGTTTAAACCGACAGAGTTATCGTCGAATCTAGTAAAAACTCCCTGCCGGCAGAGTTTTCGCACGAGCAGACGCCGCTTTCGTGAAACCTTGCGTCTGAAACGGTCGCTATTTTGGAACTGAAGGAATTTGCAGACAAACTTCTAATTTTTCCTGCTAAAACAACTCTATATCCCAAACGTGTTGTGCAAATTTCAGCAATTTCCCGTTTAAACCGACAGAGTTATCGTCGAATCTAGTAAAAACTCCCTGCCAGCACAGTTTTCGCACGAGCAGACGCCGCTTTCGTGAAACCTTGCGTCTGAAACGGTCGCTATTTTGGAACTGAAGGAATTGGCAGACAAACTTCTAATTTTGCCTGTTAAAACAACTCTATATCCCAAACGTGTTGTGCAAATTTCAGCAATTTCCCGTTTAAACCGACAGAGTTATCGTCGAATCTAGTAAAAACTCCCTGCCGGCAGAGTTTTCGCACGAGCAGACGCCGCTTTCGTGGAACCTTGCGTCTGAAACGGTCGCTATTTTGGAACTGAAGGAATTGGCAGACAAACTTCTAATTTTTCCTGCTAAAACAACTGTATATCCCAAACGTGTCGTGCAAATTTCAGCAATTTCCCGTTTAAACCGACAGAGTTATCGTCGAATCTAGTAAAAACTCCCTGCCGGCAGAGTTTTCGCACGAGCAGACGCCGCTTTCGTGAAACCTTGCGTCTGAAACGGTCGCTATTTTGGAACTGAAGGAATTGGCAGACAAACTTCTAATTTTTCCTGCTAAAACAACTCTATATCACAAACGTGTTGTGCAAATTTCAGCAATTTCCCGTTTAAACCGACAGAGTTATCGTTGAATCTAGTAAAAACTCCCTGCCGGCAGAGTTTTCGCACGAGCAGACGCCGCTTTCGTGAAACCTTGCGTCTGAAACGGTCGCTATTTTGGAACTGAAGGAATTGGCAGACAAACTTCTAATTTTGCCTGCTAAAACAACTCTATATCCCAAACGTGTTGTGCAAATTTCAGCAATTTCCCGTTTAAACCGACAGAGTTATCGTCGAATATAGTAAAAACTCCCTGCCAGCACAGTTTTCGCACGAGCAGACGCCGCTTTCGTGAAACCTTGCGTCTGAAACGGTCGCTATTTTGGAACTGAAGGAATTGGCAGACAAACTTCTAATTTTGCCTGTTAAAACAACTCTATATCCCAAACGTGTTGTGCAAATTTCAGCAATTTCCCGTTTAAACCGACATAGTTATCGTCGAATCTAGTAAAAACTCCCTGCCGGCAGAGTTTTCGCACGAGCAGACGCCGCTTTCGTGGAACCTTGCGTCTGAAACGGTCGCTATTTTGGAACTGAAGGAATTTGCAGACAAACTTCTAATTTTTCCTGCTAAAACAACTGTATATCCCAAACGTGTCGTGCAAATTTCAGCAATTTCCCGTTTAAACCGACAGAGTTATCGTCGAATCTAGTAAAAACTCCCTGCCGGCAGAGTTTTCGCACGAGCAGACGCCGCTTTCGTGAAACCTTGCGTCTGAAACGGTCGCTATTTTGGAACTGAAGGAATTTGCAGACAAACTTCTAATTTTTCCTGCTAAAACAACTCTATATCCCAAACGTGTTGTGCAAATTTCAGCAATTTCCCGTTTAAACCGACAGAGTTATCGTCGAATCTAGTAAAAACTCCCTGCCAGCACAGTTTTCGCACGAGCAGACGCCGCTTTCGTGAAACCTTGCGTCTGAAACGGTCGCTATTTTGGAACTGAAGGAATTGGCAGACAAACTTCTAATTTTGCCTGTTAAAACAACTCTATATCCCAAACGTGTTGTGCAAATTTCAGCAATTTCCCGTTTAAACCGACAGAGTTATCGTCGAATCTAGTAAAAACTCCCTGCCGGCAGAGTTTTCGCACGAGCAGACGCCGCTTTCGTGGAACCTTGCGTCTGAAACGGTCGCTATTTTGGAACTGAAGGAATTTGCAGACAAACTTCTAATTTTTCCTGCTAAAACAACTGTATATCCCAAACGTGTCGTGCAAATTTCAGCAATTTCCCGTTTAAACCGACAGAGTTATCGTCGAATCTAGTAAAAACTCCCTGCCGGCAGAGTTTTCGCACGAGCAGACGCCGCTTTCGTGAAACCTTGCGTCTGAAACGGTCGCTATTTTGGAACTGAAGGAATTTGCAGACAAACTTCTAATTTTTCCTGCTAAAACAACTCTTATATCCCAAACGTGTTGTGCAAATTTCAGCAATTTCCCGTTTAAACCGACAGAGTTATCGTCGAATCTAGTAAAAACTCCCTGCCGGCAGAGTTTTCGCACGAGCAGACGCCGCTTTCGTGAAACCCTGCGTCTGAAACGGTCGCTATTTTGGAACTGAAGGAATTTGCAGACAAACTTCTAATTTTTCCTGCTAAAACAACTGTATATCCCAAACGTGTTGTGCAAATTTCAGCAATTTCCCGTTTAAACCGACAGAGTTATCGTCGAATCTAGTAAAAACTCCCTGCCAGCACAGTTTTCGCACGAGCAGACGCCGCTTTCGTGAAACCTTGCGTCTGAAACGGTCGCTATTTTGGAACTGAAGGAATTGGCAGACAAACTTCTAATTTTGCCTGTTAAAACAACTCTATATCCCAAACGTGTTGTGCAAATTTCAGCAATTTCCCGTTTAAACCGACAGAGTTATCGTCGAATCTAGTAAAAACTCCCTGCCGGCAGAGTTTTCGCACGAGCAGACGCCGCTTTCGTGGAACCTTGCGTCTGAAACGGTCGCTATTTTGGAACTGAAGGAATTTGCAGACAAACTTCTAATTTTTCCTGCTAAAACAACTGTATATCCCAAACGTGTCGTGCAAATTTCAGCAATTTCCCGTTTAAACCGACAGAGTTATCGTCGAATCTAGTAAAAACTCCCTGCCGGCAGAGTTTTCGCACGAGCAGACGCCGCTTTCGTGAAACCCTGCGTCTGAAACGGTCGCTATTTTGGAACTGAAGGAATTTGCAGACAAACTTCTAATTTTTCCTGCTAAAACAACTGTATATCCCAAACGTGTCGTGCAAATTTCAGCAATTTCCCGTTTAAACCGACAGAGTTATCGTCGAATCTAGTAAAAACTCCCTGCCGGCAGAGTTTTCGCACGAGCAGACGCCGCTTTCGTGAAACCTTGCGTCTGAAACGGTCGCTATTTTGGAACTGAAGGAATTGGCAGACAAACTTCTAATTTTGCCTGCTAAAACAACTCTATATCCCAAACGTGTTGTGCAAATTTCAGCAATTTCCCGTTTAAACCGACAGAGTTATCGTCGAATCTAGTAAAAACTCCCTGCCAGCACAGTTTTCGCACGAGCAGACGCCGCTTTCGTGAAACCTTGCGTCTGAAACGGTCGCTATTTTGGAACTGAAGGAATTGGCAGACAAACTTCTAATTTTGCCTGTTAAAACAACTCTATATCCCAAACGTGTTGTGCAAATTTCAGCAATTTCCCGTTTAAACCGACAGAGTTATCGTCGAATCTAGTAAAAACTCCCTGCCGGCAGAGTTTTCGCACGAGCAGACGCCGCTTTCGTGGAACCTTGTGTCTGAAACGGTCGCTATTTTGGAACTGAAGGAATTTGCAGACAAACTTCTAATTTTTCCTGCTAAAACAACTGTATATCCCAAACGTGTCGTGCAAATTTCAGCAATTTCCCGTTTAAACCGACAGAGTTATCGTCGAATCTAGTAAAAACTCCCTGCCGGCAGAGTTTTCGCACGAGCAGACGCCGCTTTCGTGAAACCTTGCGTCTGAAACGGTCGCTATTTTGGAACTGAAGGAATTTGCAGACAAACTTCTAATTTTTCCTGCTAAAACAACTCTATATCCCAAACGTGTTGTGCAAATTTCAGCAATTTCCCGTTTAAACCGACAGAGTTATCGTCGAATCTAGTAAAAACTCCCTGCCGGCAGAGTTTTCGCACGAGCAGACGCCGCTTTCGTGAAACCTTGCGTCTGAAACGGTCGCTATTTTGGAACTGAAGGAATTGGCAGACAAACTTCTAATTTTGCCTGCTAAAACAACTCTATATCCCAAACGTGTTGTGCAAATTTCAGCAATTTCCCGTTTAAACCGACAGAGTTATCGTCGAATCTAGTAAAAACTCCCTGCCAGCACAGTTTTCGCACGAGCAGACGCCGCTTTCGTGAAACCTTGCGTCTGAAACGGTCGCTATTTTGGAACTGAAGGAATTGGCAGACAAACTTCTAATTTTGTCTGTTAAAACAACTCTATATCCCAAACGTGTTGTGCAAATTTCAGCAATTTCCCGTTTAAACCGACATAGTTATCGTCGAATCTAGTAAAAACTCCCTGCCGGCAGAGTTTTCGCACGAGCAGACGCCGCTTTCGTGGAACCTTGCGTCTGAAACGGTCGCTATTTTGGAACTGAAGGAATTTGCAGACAAACTTCTAATTTTTCCTGCTAAAACAACTGTATATCCCAAACGTGTCGTGCAAATTTCAGCAATT
The DNA here is from genome assembly GCA_037783545.1 of Henricia sp. BOLD:AAB3569. Classification (NCBI taxonomy): domain Eukaryota; kingdom Metazoa; phylum Echinodermata; class Asteroidea; order Spinulosida; family Echinasteridae; genus Henricia; species Henricia sp. BOLD:AAB3569. The sequence goes on from JBBELK010000736.1 coordinate 96,928, forward strand.
TCCCGTTTAAACCGACAGAGTTATCGTCGAATCTAGTAAAAACTCCCTGCCGGCAGAGTTTTCGCACGAGCAGACGCCGCTTTCGTGAAACCTTGCGTCTGAAACGGTCGCTATTTTGGAACTGAAGGAATTTGCAGACAAACTTCTAATTTTTCCTGCTAAAACAACTCTATATCCCAAACGTGTTGTGCAAATTTCAGCAATTTCCCGTTTAAACCGACAGAGTTATCGTCGAATCTAGTAAAAACTACCTGCCGGCAGAGTTTTCGCACGAGCAGACGCCGCTTTCGTGAAACCTTGCGTCTGAAACGGTCGCTATCTTGGAACTGAAGGAATTGGCAGACAAACTTCTAATTTTGCCTGCTAAAACAACTCTATATCCCAAACGTGTTGTGCAAATTTCAGCAATTTCCCGTTTAAACCGACAGAGTTATCGTCGAATCTAGTAAAAACTCCCTGCCAGCACAGTTTTCGCACGAGCAGACGCCGCTTTCGTGAAACCTTGCGTCTGAAACGGTCGCTATTTTGGAACTGAAGGAATTGGCAGACAAACTTCTAATTTTGCCTGTTAAAACAACTCTATATCCCAAACGTGTTGTGCAAATTTCAGCAATTTCCCGTTTAAACCGACAGAGTTATCGTCGAATCTAGTAAAAACTCCCTGCCGGCAGAGTTTTCGCACGAGCAGACGCCGCTTTCGTGGAACCTTGCGTCTGAAACGGTCGCTATTTTGGAACTGAAGGAATTTGCAGACAAACTTCTAATTTTGCCTGCTAAAACAACTGTATATCCCAAACGTGTCGTGCAATTTTCAGCAATTTCCCGTTTAAACCGACAGAGTTATCGTCGAATCTAGTAAAAACTCCCTGCCGGCAGAGTTTTCGCACGAGCAGACGCCGCTTTCGTGAAACCTTGCGTCTGAAACGGTCGCTATTTTGGAACTGAAGGAATTTGCAGACAAACTTCTAATTTTTCCTGCTAAAACAACTCTATATCCCAAACGTGTTGTGCAAATTTCAGCAATTTCCCGTTTAAACCGACAGAGTTATCGTCGAATCTAGTAAAAACTCCCTGCCGGCAGAGTTTTCGCACGAGCAGACGCCGCTTTCGTGAAACCTTGCGTCTGAAACGGTCGCTATTTTGGAACTGAAGGAATTGGCAGACAAACTTCTAATTTTGCCTGCTAAAACAACTCTAAACAGTATGTATTCTCAAAGTGAACTAAGTGAACTAACTGTTTTTCAACAATTTCATACTTTTATAAAATCGGGTTTTTAATATGAAATTTCATGACTACGAACGTTCGATTTATCAGAACGCAATTATTTTCCCCTATTACTATAGGCTTCTGATCATCATCTAAACTTTTAATGGGTGAATGTGGCTGCCTTAAGTGTTTCCTTAGTGTCGTGCATTACATTGGTACACATTTGTTGTGTAACGTTGCAGATTTATTTTCCCCCTTCCGTTGTTCAATGAAACGTTATGCATGTTCCCGATAGTTAACCCTATAGACAAAAGAAAAGAGTGCGTTTGCTTATTGGCCAGTAGGATAAAACTTTGCCCGCCATATAAAAATGGGGTACTTAATCTCCCACCATGGAAACGAAATAGAAGGCATGTGTTTTCTCAGTCCTTTGGCCGTGGAAGAATAATCATCCTTGAGCACAACTGATCCTTTTGTCAGTGGGATAAGCATCCCACAAGAAGGCAAACCTTTTTCAGTCATCTTGGACAATCATGTTTCAGGTAGGTCTCGTGCATTCATCTGGTCAGCTGGATAATAATAAGCTGTATACTAATTTTCCAACCACATGGCAGAATCGGTTGTCTGGTACATGGTTACCTGGATACTATTTTTCGAACCACATGGCAGGATCGGTTGTCTGGTACATGGTCAGCTGGATAATAATAAGCTGTATACTATTTTTCCAACCACGTGGCAGAATCGGTTGTCTGGTACATGGTTACCTGGATACTAGTTTTCCAACCACATGGCAGAATCGGTTGTCTGGTACATGGTTACCTGGATACTATTTTTCCAACCACATGGCAGAATCGGTTGTCTGGTACATGGTCAGCTGGATAATAATAAGCTGCAGTATACTATTTTTCCAACCACATGGCAGAATCGGTTGTCTGGTACATGGTCAGCTGTATACTATTTTTCGAACCACATGGCAGAATCGGTTGTCTGGTAGCCTACATGGTCAGCTGGATAATAATAAGCTGTATACTATTTTTGCAACCACATGGCAGAATCGGTTGTCTGGTACATGGTTACCTGGATACTATCTTTCGAACCACATGGCAGAATCGGTTGTCTGGTACATGGTTACCTGGATACTATTTTTCCAACCACATGGCAGAATCCGTTGTCTGGTACATGGTCAGCTGGATAATAATAAGCTGTATACTTTTTTTCCAACCACGTGGCAGAATCGGTTGTCTGGTACATGGTCAGCTGTATACTAATTTTCGAACCACATGGCAGAATCCGTTGTCTGGTACTTGGGGCGTGTTTGTTTCGGACGGATCCAGATTTAGATCTGCGCAGATCCAATTCACGTGACTTGAATTCCTAGTCGAGAGCAGTTACGTTAAATAACTCGGGATCTGGATTCGGATCTGTCGTGAAACAAACACGCCCATGGTCAGCTGGATAATAATAAGCTGTATACTTTTTTCCCAACCACGTGGCAGAATCGGTTGTCTGGTACATGGTCAGCTGTATACTAATTTTCGAACCACATGGCAGAATCCGTTGTCTGGTACATGGTCAGCTGGATAATAATAAGCTGTATACTTTTTTTCCAACCACGTGGCAGAATCGGTTGTGTGGGGCCAATTTCATGGAGCTGTTTAGCAGCCGATTTTGTGCTAACGGAGGCTCCGGCTATTTCATGGAGGCCGTAACCAATAAGCACTGCCAAACGTTTGCTAGCTTCAGAGGCAAATTTGCTAAACACTCGTGACGCAACAATGCCCGTTTCCAAGCACGCGCATGCTTGAGCACGCCGCGGCTGTGAAATAGCCTTAAAGTTAGCACACCTTTTATGCTACAGTAAGCACACGTTTTCAGCTAGCGCTTAAGCAGCGCCATGAAATTGGCCCAGGTGGTCAGCTGGATAATAATTTTCCAACCACATGGCAGAATTGGTTGTCTGGTCAGCCGGCCGGAAAATCTGTGGTTGCGTGAAACCGAGCGTGCATTGCATCGCCAGTCATGAGTAGCGAGTCCCGTGACTCGCGACTCTAACCACGCTCGGCTTTACGCAATAATTGAAACACAGATTTTCTACAGTTCTCTCAATAATTCTACCCCCAGACGCCCATATAACCCCAAAACAGATATACAGTAGGTTGAATCAGTATCTAAGCTCTATTACCAGTTATTAGTATGTGTCAAAAACACAAATTCACCGTGTTTGACGATTTTTTCCATCTTAAATGCATTTGTGCACGTGGATCGTGCGATTATGTACAAACGACCTTTCTAAAAAAATCGTTCGGGGATCTGACGCATGGGCAGAAGAGAAGCTAACCCCGAACTAGTCTGGTACGTACCGGTCCAAATATGTTTTACTAGACTGAATTTACAGTCGTTATATGTGGAGCGGGAACCAGTCTAACCCCAAACTGGCTGGTTTCAGGTTTCACCATATCCATATAGGGATAAAAAGGAGTGGTACAGCCGATCTTGGCTTCGAGATCGATCTTGTGTGCAAAACATACTGTTTATCATAAAAGATAGTATCGTGATTGGTAAACTGATGATTAAAACCAACCTGAGCGAAAACTAGCCCCTAATTACTTCGTATAACTTTTGAGAAAACAGTCAAAAAAGGGTTTGCAATCACTTCGCCCCAAAACCACTTCGCCCTGAACCACGGCCTGTTGTAACGGGCTTTTGCCGTCACTTTCAGGTTCGGATGGGTAAGGGAAACGACGAGACTCCGTGGATTGGTTTACATAACAGAACAGACGATTGGCTTTATTCAGAAACTCATGATCAACCCATCGGAGCCATCTTGCCAACTCCATGCAAAGCTATCACACAATGCACTTTGTTTATGCACTATAAAGTATGGAGTGCACAACTCAATAATTCAATACTTCGTACACAATATAAATAATGCCGTTACACTCCCCCCTCCTTAGCCAAGACGTGGGCGAGTGTGAAAAGGCTCTTAAAGAAATTACATAATGTCTCACATAATTTAGTCACATTTTATTTCTGACTCAAACCTAGCCTCAAAGATTTTAACTTCTAATGGTTAGGCACAATTGTGATTAAGTTCCAAGATCAATATCAGCAAAATCTCTTTAAGTTCAGTAATAATCAGTAAAAAATCAGTTCTTCAATAACATGTTCGATCTGTTCAATCTAAATAAACTATAAAGTGTTCAATAAAGATATCTCGGTATTCATCTATCTCTACTGATTTCTGATTTCGTTCATTATTAATCTGTTTATGATTCTGTTGATCCATCGGTTGGAAAATGAGTCGAATGGTCGATCTCTAAGCCATCTCTCGGGGACACAAAACAGGATACATCGTACACAGTCAAACACAGAGCAGGATCTTGACATGGAAACAGTTCCACAAAACAGGAATTCAGTCGAACATTTAGTTGTTGACGATACAGTACAGTCTTGTCAGTCGGGTGTGACGGGCGAGGCACACAGGGGAAATCCTCTTGTCCCCAGCAGCAACACGTGACGGGAATGTAGACCGGACAGGGCGTATCTACATTTTCACAAAACATGACGGAAGCAAGGACTGACAGGGCACATCCAAGCTGTCACCAAACACTAGTCGCGATTCGTTGACATACTGAAATAGCGTGACGGAAACAAGGACCGGCAGGGCGCATCCATGTTGTCACCAGACAGTCATGACAGTAGAAGACTCCGGTAAATCTCGAACTCAACTCTGCCTATGCAGACGGTAGACTTCTGCATGATTTAATCACCAGGTCGACGCGACACTGCACTACAGCAAACAGTATACGAGCTCGATAAATAGTCAGAAAGTCAGATGTAGTTCACAAACTTGAAGGTCGTACAAACACATGTAGACGGAAACAATACAAAGTGAATGTCCACCGCGTGCACCGTAGGCTACATGTTGTAAACGCAGAGTATTGCTAACACGCTAACGCAGAACAGGTCAACTCGGTCCCAAGTCAACTCGGTCCAGGTCAACTCGGTCCCAAGTCAACTCGGTCCCAAGTCAACTCGGACCCTATGGGAAATTGAACGTAAAGAATGTTTAAAATCAATGGCCAAAGATTAATAATCACCAAAGTTGGGTTTTAAACATTGTTTTCCGAAACAGATACCGTTATAGTTTACTGATAAAAATATATCATCTCGGGCGGAAATACTCCACTTTTTCAGGCAAAATAGTTGATTACATTTTTGGACATTGCAAATCTCCTTTTTTTTTGTTTCGTTTACTTAAAGTACATTCTGGTTGTTTTCGCACCAACTGTCCTGCAGAAAACTGCCCTGCAACTGCCCTGCATTTCTGTAATTCTATTTTCAAAAAGTAAAGCTTGTACCAGTTGAAATAGTTAGTACAAATGCAAACAACACACGAAGTCGATCAGTTATCACAAGCGAAAAAAACTATTACTGAATTATATTTTTATATGAAAATGTATAGATGAGAAGTCCTTGTAACAGGATCTGAAGGACATCCAGAAATAAAAGGTATAATTTTACGTTCAATTTCCCATAGGGACCGAGTTGACCGGGACCGAGTTGACCTGGGTCCGAGACCTGGGTCCGAGTTGACCGGGACCGAGTTGACTTGGGACCGAGTTGACTCGAAACCCGCAGAAGTCACATAGAGTCGAGTAGTCTCAATGACGAAGTACACCGGCACCGTACATAGCGTGTCATTTGGCGCGCACACAGAACGATGCGATGACAAAACACAGACGAACACAATCCACGAAAATCTTGCAGTCTCCAACCCATCCTGCCGACTACGCCAGTATAACGGGCTCTTGCCGTCACTTTCAGGTTCTGATGGGTAAGGGAAACGACGAGACTCCGTGGATTGGTTTACATATTAACAGAACAGACGATTGGCTTTATTCAGAAACGCAAGATCAACCCATATATAGGAGCCATCTTGCCAACTCCCTGGCCCTGCAAAGCTATCCCACAATGCACTTCGTCTATGCACGATAAAGTATAGACTGGTTCCCGTCCACATATTCCACACAGGAGAATATATAGATTGGTTCGCTTATTGATCACGTTCACAGACGCCATCTTCGTAGGAAGAAATGCTACTGCGTATTAAACGCTATCAAGTACGCGCACCCACACGCTGTAACATGTTCCAAACACGCGCGCGTGTTGCTCGAAATTTGTTCGAAATACGGCGCAACCGATGTGCGTCACAAACAAATACGCTCAAAATCATGATGCACGTGGCGATTTGTAGGAAGTGACGTCATTTGAACGTGATCAATTGCGAAAATTCTCCTGTGTGGAATATGTGGACGGGAACCAGTCTAGAGAATATAAGGACAGGTAAAGGTAGACTGGTCCCCTGTCCATGTGCACTACGCTGCTCTCGCTATTGATCACGTTCAAATGACGTCACTTCCTACAACACGTGTACATATTGCAACGTGCGTAGCGTATTTTTTGTTGACGCGCATCGATTGCGCCGTATTTCGAACAACACACGCGCGTGTTTGGAACATGTTCCAGCGTGTGCGTGCGCGTACTTTATGGCGTTTAATACGCAGTAGCCTTTTTTCCTACGAAGATGGCGTCTGTGAACGTGATCAATACAAGGACAGGCACACGCCGAGCAATAACCATGGGTGATTGGCCGTTGTATTACCACGCGTGATTGGTCGTTATATATGCATGATCTATTTTTAGAGTTTGCTCAACAACGAGTGAATTGATTGAAAGTGTTTCAAGGGAACATTTGAAAATTGTTTTTAGCTAACAAAAAATCCTTCAAGGGAACAAACGTGTTTCGAAAGAAGGATCGAAACGTGTTTCGAATGAATATACGAACGATCACAACGCGTTGGTTTAGAACGATCCAAACGCGTTTCAAAACAACGGTCGAAACGTTTTTCAAGGGAAAGAAGGATCGAAAAGTGTTTGTGACATGGGGAGAAAGAAACCAGTTTTTGAATTGTGGGACTGTCACGGTTTTTGATTGAAGGCGGTTTTTTTTCAACCATTCATTCAACACAAAAACATGCACTAATTATTTAGCTGTTTAATTTTTTATATTTTTTTTCTTCAATCAATCATGAAATTTACTAAGTTATATAGCATGGAGCTATGTATACAGTACACGTACGTACATGTGTAATCTACATGCACAGCACATCTACACGTGCGGGAACTTTATAGTCTCGCAGTGGTGTAAAAAAAAAATGCGCGCCCGGCCGGGCGCCGGCCGCGCATTTTTTTTTTACACCACTGCGAGGGGAATTTGGCAGAAAACGCACCATTTCACTGCTGGTGAAGAGACTAAAGTTCCCCGTACGTATACATGTGCTATACAATGCGCTGTACATGTGCATGTAGATTGTGTACGTACGTACTTAAATGTATTATAACATGGATTATAATAAGATAAATTTCATGATTGATTAGAAAGGGAAAACAAGGACTGCATACATATTAAAATATTAAAAGTTTTTTTATGTTGAATGAATGGTGAAATATTTTTTTTTTTTTTAAAACACCATCGATCGACGGAACAGTCCCCAAAAGTATGTATAAGCCCATAGGCCTAATAAGGCATTTCGTTCCTCCATATTAAGTTAACTCCGTTTCCAAAACTTGTTTTTCTTCTTTCCCTTGAAACGACGTTTCGATCGTTCTTTCGAAACGACGTTTCAATCGTTCTTTCGAAACGACGTTTCGATCGTTCTTTCGAAACGACGTTTCGATCGTTCTTTCGAAACGACGTTTCGATCGTTCTTTCGAAACGACGTTTCGATCGTTCTTTCGAAACGACGTTTCGATCGTTCTTTTGAAACGACGTTTCGATCGTTCTTTCGAAACGACGTTTCGATCGTTCTTTCGAAACGACGTTTCGATCGTTCTTTCGAAACGACGTTTCGTTCAATCTTTCAAAACAACGTTTCGATCGTTCGATCGAAACAACGTTTCGATCGTTCCTTTGTAACGACGTTTCGAGATCGTTCTTTCGAAACGTTTCGTTTAATCTTTCAAAACAACGTTTCGAACGTTCTTTCGGAATACTACTGAGCCCAATGACCAAGGGTAATATTGCAGAATGTGCATTGAGAGTTCTGTCGGTTCTGAATGCGCTATATAAGAACTGCCTAATACATGTATTATTATTAGGCCCAATAAATATCTCAGAACAGAGAAAACAACCCTATCATCCAACATCCTTACAAAAACATGTTGATAAATTTATTATGTGCATAAGCATTTAATTATTTTACCAAAGATTAAACTTGTATTTAAAAAAAGGTCAAACAAAATACCACTTAAATTGTTAAAATGCACTGTTTTCCTTTAGTGTTCTCATAAGTTTATCAATGTATAGTTATGTCCCCTAAAGTGGCGCACTACAACAACTCACTGAAAATCCCTTCGCATTGCAGCAAAAATCATCAGCTTGCGAGGTTCAGGCTTATACAGCTTAAAGCCCCATCTCATGATTGGTAAACCGTTACAAATAGTGTCATCCCCTGTGTGATTGAAGGTATGCGTGATTAAAACCAACCTGAGCAAAAACCAGCTCACTTCATCTAACTTTGGAGAAAACAGTCAAAAAATGGTTTGCAGTCACTTCGCCCCGAACCACAGCCTGTGCACGAAGTTGTTTTGGGGCGAAATGAATGTCTCGCAAGACGAAAAATAATTGTTCTGCTCATTTCTCAAGACACTATTTAAGTTATGGCGTAAATCTGTGTTTATTTCTGAGTTTCGAGATTCCCAATAGTGTTGAGGGGCTTTAATGCAGAATTATATCCCTTCCAGAAAAAAATAGCCATTTGCTTATTCTGGCTAAACTGTACAAATGTCAGAAATAATGTAAAATTTATGAAGGTACCCGAGAACTTCATTTCCTTTTAATGCCAAGTGCAACAGATTGTGTATTGCATCAAGAGAGAATGGAAATTAACGGGACATCAACAATACTATTTCAAATGCAGCCCGATATGTAGCAGAGGGTACCCCCACCATTGTTTCCCCTTGTGTCTCCAACATCAAAGGAATTTTGTTTTTTGTTTTTTGGGGGGTTGGTGCATTAACCCTTACTCCCTAGGGTGTATTTAAAATAAAATATTGATTTTGGAGGATTGAGGAGTGTTAGGGTTAACAAAAAGGGAAGAGTGTGTCTGGCCTTTGCCACATATCGTGCTGGATATATACATGTACATTTAACAAGTCAACTACTTTACCATCAAGTTTACCTTGAATGTTTATAATTTAACAACAATTTTAACAAAGGGTGTAATCCACCAGTACATCAATAATCATTGAAATGCCACATATTACATGGAGGTCAATACAAAAAAGTGCTACAGGCTGCCAACACTTGATTTAGGGAATGAAAGTGGGTGTGGCCAGTCTTAAACAGGGGCCAATTTCCAAAAGGTGATCATTAGACAAATTTGCTTAATGCAAAATTTGTTTGCTTTGTAAAAATGGCCGACAAGTCAAAATATTATGCAATGTGAGTAACAATTGACTGGTACTGTTCTGCTATCCTTGACTCTTCATTAACACATTTTTTATAAAGCAAACAAATGTTTTATTAATCAAAATTTTCTGCTAAACAGCTTTATGATTTGGCCCCAGTACATTAAAAGCCTGCTAGGGGCCTGGGGCGGTATTCACAAAACTCAATCTAAGCGGGGTACTTAAGTCTGTCTTAAATCTAAGCACCCCGCTAAGATAAGTGGGGCACTCAACTTCGTATTCACAAAAGATTTAAGCGCCCCGCTTACCTTAGTGGTGTACTTAATCAATCAGTGTACGCTTAACTCTGTCACGTCATAAAGTCTCTGCAATCAAAGCAGCGCAGACCACGCGCGGACGTTTCAAAAACATTCGATTACTACGCGCGTGCATCATACGCGCACATTACGCGCGTGTCGTGCAAGCATACGCGTGCACGTACCACAAGTAGACGACGTACGTTGTGCTATGCGGTAGTCATTGATCAGTGGCGAACAAAGACGGAAAACGAAGGTTTTTTAAGGTCAGTAAGAATAAGCCAGTTCGGAATCTCGCGCGCGCAATGAACGTCTATGGGATTGTGTCAAGGTCATTTGAGATAAACACAGGTCATTTGAGATAAACACAATGCATACCGCTTTGTTTATCTCAAACCAAAGTCGGGAGACGCATGCGCAGTCGAGACTCCGAACTGGCTTATAGAAATTGAAATCTTTTGTAATCTCCCAATGTCTAAATTGTTTAGGAGTTCTCTAATCAATCATATAGCCGTTTTTCGATAACACACTGGGCAGAAAAAACAATGCAATTGCAGACGGTTGACCCAGCGTTAAATGCACTTAAGACAGGTCAGACCACACTTAAGTTTAAGTCTAAAAAATAAGCGGGGCACTAAAAGAAAACGCACTGAGAATACCACTTAACTTTATGATTTGACTTAAGTCTAGAATTTAAGCGGGGCGCTTAAATTTCATGACTTAAGTCGTTTTGTGAATACCGCCCCTGGACGAGTGATAATGGCCTGAGCGGGCATGTTGTTCGTGCATATGCACATGATCGGGTCCCTACTATGTGTACATTTTGTTTTTGAGAGCATGTAGTTTATGTATGTGTGCCACACGCGCTAAATAGGATGCTATAGGAGCTGGTCTTTATCGTCAAGATTGGCCATGTTCAAGACTGACCATGTTACATGCCCTCCGCCAATGACGATGATTAACTGTTTAAGGTATTCATTTTCCAATAGACTGTGTAAGTCTTGTTTCGGGTCACACTTCTGGAGACAATGTCTTGTCACTTTACCATTCTGCGTTTGTCAGCACCCAAACACCAATAAATGAAAAATGTACCTTAAATCAATGAAATGGTGGCAGTCTGGACTTGTCACAAACAAATAAAAATTATGACCTTCAGTTTTCGGTTTGCAAGTACCCTTTACAAAATGAATCGCATAAGTATTGAGGTGGCTAAACGTATCATAAACAAATAAAGTACACATATGGCCAGGACAGAAAATCACAAAGATCGTCTGAAGCCAAATCAAGTGTTATTGAAAACGGCTATAATTCAACATATTTACATCAAATACACGCGCAAACGGTCATGCCACTTGTGGACTATCAGTGATGCACTGCATGGTTTTTATATTTTGTCCAGGGTTACCAATTTATCGCAGAGATGGAACTAAAAGATCAGATTTACAACTTTTTGCTTGATGAATTTTTCAAAAAGTTAAATGGGTTTTGGGAATTTTGTTTTACAGTGGACCCCAAATCTACAGGTGAATGGCCAACGCGTACACAAACCAATATCGACTAGAGTAGTCTTGGGCCAAGACTATCCCTTTAAATGACCCCGAATACAAACTTAAATTATTCTATCTCTGAACCAAGAGAGGAATTCTCTACAAGATCCATACTGCTACTCTCTGTCTCGTCCTCGGTGTCCTCCAGGTCATCAGACAAGTCTCTACTGTTAGCTTGCTGCAAGACCTCTGCAATTTTCCTTTTAGCTGCTCGTTGCAGGTCTTCGTCAGGCTGGACCACGACAACATTTCTCCCCTCCCTCAGTGTAGCCTTTGCAGCTTCAGCTAAAGTGTTAACGAAAAAGCAATCCATGTTATTTATACAGTGAATTGACCTTTTTTTACTATATGGTTTGCATGTAAGAAGCACCATCAGTGCTACTTGCAAATCGATTGTTAAAGCGTAAAGGTATCCACGAGGAAGGTATAATGACGCACTTAAGAGTTTCTCCTGAAAATTTCGGAAAACTAATGAATGTATTGATACTTTTACATAATATTTCTTTTCAGTAAAGTATCATCTCGTATCACGAAGATCTTCCAGGCTCCAGTGATCTCCACTGGTCCAAATTTTGTCTGGGCGCGCCAATGTCGCTCAGCAGGGGGGCGGGGTTGCGATGGCGACAGCACGTACTCACCCAAACACACAACCACGAACGGACGTACGTCGCTACACAGTGGTTGGCATGCAGCGCCCTCAAGAGTAAAAAAAAACAGCTCTTGAGGGCGCTGTTCAACAAATGCATACTGTCATGGCCGTTATCGATGCGAATTTGGGTCGTCGATCCGATAGATTTGCGTGGTAAATGACCGATAATGACACCAGTGACTACCGAATCACGTTAGGTGAATATACACCGCATTTTTGAATGACTCGGCTGTACTTTCATAGTGTTTTGGAGGAGAAATTATATTTTTTTAATGTACATACAGTGAATACTGAGTGAATTTAAAGAGCTAGTATCCCCCTTGACACAAAATCTAGCATTTGCACCTTTTTAGACCTTGTTTTTTTTAAGTGGTTGAATCGCAAGCAAAAGTGCGGATTTCTGAAATGCTCATTAGGTATTAATGATATGCGCATGACCCTGTGACACGGTCGGCAGTTCTACATGCCAACAACTCTGAAAACTGTCTCTGTTCAATGGTATTTTTTTGAAGAATTTTTCATGTGCAAAAAGCCAGAGATGTGCCCAGTAGTTGTGTGGTTGTATGATTTACCAGACACCATGAAAAAAAGAGCATAATGTTTTTCTTTTTATTACTAAGAGAGATGAGTCACTTGTAAGTACCGGACGATGTGCATTATCGTGTTGTGCCCATTTCAAACACGTGGGAATTATAACTACAAGTTCAACTACGGCTCGCAGTTATCGCTCCCTGCACCGCTGTACACAGACTGCTGTACACCGTTCGTTCCGTGACAAAACCACCGGTCGCAATGCACCAGTAATTACTTCAAAAGAGCTTCATTGTGAGCCACAATCTTAACCTTTTTTCACAAAAAGGTAATAGTAGATTTTTGTCATATTACATCAAGTGTTTTTCACGTTTGTATTTTGAATTACAAGGGTAAAACAGGCATGATGAACATTCACTCCATATATTTTCCATTCAACACTTCACAGGCCGTTTTGTGTTCTTCTCAGGATGACGTCAAAACCCTGTTTATCAACAAACCAAGTGACCTCAAGCGTTTAAGAATTTCGGGTGAAGAGGGTCAGAACTACTTTGCGTTTTAAACAAAAGGCTGTTTATTTTCGGTGGAAATCGAGTTGTGATGGTGTAGTAGACACATACACCTCCATGATAAACATGAGAACTTAAACAATGTGGACGGGGGGATACTAGCTGTTTAAGGAGTCATGCCCATGTAAAAGAGAAAGAATCTGCTGAAAACAGATCCAAGCGCAGAACAGATTTAGCAGATAATTTTACACGTACAATTCATGCAGTGCGAAACCCAATTCAATGTGTGCATCAACATGAACAGTTACCGTTATCATATCCGTATTCGTCACATTGCAAAACCTCCCTACTGTTTCGAAACCACCACTTACCTTCATAGCTCAATTGGTATGGCATATGTACACTACACGCAGGTCCGCGGTTCAAATCCCAGTTTAGCCAAGTGTTTTTCACTCCATCCGAATTTCCCTAAATCACAGACATTTGTCCATCTCTATCGCAAGACTAAAAAAGGAAAATGTTTGGCTTGCCTTTATCTGTCAGATCTATGATCCAATCCTGCATGGAGGTGCTAGTTTGAATGATGTATGCGAGCATATCTCCCTTGACCAAAACATGGCTCTGCTGCTGCAGCGGCAAGGTCGCGCCATCGTGTCTCCACGTTGCAACTAATGCCATGTTCATGTGCCCTTGCTGAGGATCTGGAATGAAAGGAAGACAATATTGTCCATTTTTGTTTAATACTGTTATATGCCTGTAGAATTTTGACTATGCCCCACACATAGTCTGCCGTGCACTGGGCATAGTTGGTTTAGCAGGTTCCGGATGAGCACTTTACGTGTGTAGCATAATTGTGCACCAGTAGTATATAAAACAAGTATTGACTGCTGTTTATTGGGGTCATGATTAAGATTATAGGCCCTCGGTGATCTTGAATCTATGACTATTGACTATGCCCCTCGGCTTCCGTCTTGGTGTATAGTCATGGCTTTAAGATCACCGAATGCCTGTAATCTTAACCATGCCCCTCATTGCAGTCAACATTATATACATGTATACTATTATCAATCAACTGAGTTGCTGAAATACCGCGGCTACATGATGAATATTTATTACCTGAAGTAATATCAGTTATTGAGCTTTTTATTTGCCAATTATTGTTGACCTCAGAATTTTCGTATTAGGGTAATTCCCAAAATTAGGGGTCCAAAAGTGTGACATTTTAAGATTTCAAATTGTTTGTAATGATTGAAAGTGGTTTCCCAGTAGAAAATCATTATTTTTATTTGAACAAATGCCACTCCAATTTAATGTTTGTGTGTATAGATATGGCACCAAGGTTAATGCAAACTCATTGTACAGCCAATTCTCATTGGCGTAGGTAACCCGGGACACCAAACTCCTATCCAATACCATGGAACAAATTATAAGCTTTGATGGTCCTTTGTTTTTAATATTTTTCAGGAATCAGCAAACAAAATATTGAGAATTTGTGGTCCTATTTGAAGCAGAGAGTGTCGTACTAAACTTGGACACCAAACATTTTTGACCCCTAATTTTTGAAATTACCCATTAGTAGTGCCTTAATTTGGACTGGAATCGTACTTTGTTTGTCCTGTAGGAACTTGAAGATGCATGTCTTCACTAAGAACCCAAGCTCCCTCAGTCTTTTTTCTGTCTTCTCTATTGTTGAGGTAGAAACCAGGACAGTCAGGGTTCCTTGTGGTTGTCCCCCATCCTTGACTGCCTTCACTGCCTTATTCAGGTCGTCTTCTTCGGTCTAATAGTTAAATAAACAGAAATCTTTGGAAATATGTTCAACAGTTTTGTGTTTTACTGGAATCGGGTGAAAAAATCGCAATTCAAGAAAGTGGACAAGTTTACCAAACCTACTCTTACTGACCGAGGTAGGGTCTTTCAAAACCATAAATAGTGTTCTGTGTTAATTCTGAATATCCTGCATTGTAACTTGCACAATAATTTCTGTAAACAGCTATTACACTGTATGGCATTCGCAGTCTGTGTTGGTACGTTCCTTAATACTTACGCTTGCCGGTACAAGTTCGCCTAATTGTTAGAACTTTGTTAGAAATAAGAAGTTTCTGCTCTTTTTTCATGGCGACTAGTGGATTTTTTTACTCGCAAATAGTTGCAGGTATTACTCACGAGTAAACATTAATCGCGAGTAGTTGGCAAAGTATCAAAAGGGATGAAAAAACAAAATGCACATTTGTGTGTATGAGTAACCAACTAGCTGTACAGCTGAAATTTGCCTAATCTGTGCTGTCCCGATTCTTTTTCAAACAATGCATACATAGACGGTGAACTTCAGCAAGGATTATTTTGTATTTCCCTCCCAAAAACTACCTCGATTACCTTTGAGCAATGAAAATCAAACGGTCTTGCTCCGCGATTAGACGTCATAAGTTTGCCGTAATTCTTCTTCAACCCGTGCATGTAGCTACTACCACATTACATAATGTAACATAGCATGTATTAATTGTGAGTAATCGTGAATTTATGAGTAGCGCAATGAAACAGTTAATTGAACCAGGCGTACACAGAATATGGCACGTGGATATCTGCAGCCGATTTCACTAAACTTACGCAGTTGCGTTAGCCCACTTGCGCAACATTTTATTGCGTAAGTCGCGCAACAATTTAGAGATGATAACACGCAAGCTATGGGGCTTGCGCCATTTTCCAAAAGTTGCGCAAGCTGCGCACTATTTCGTGAAATCGGCTGCTGCAGTCGTTGTACTTGATCGCAGTGGTTCAAAACATGCTTGTCATACTTTTGGCTTGCACAATTAAAGGACACAATGAATTGAAATACATGTACATGTAGTTGGCATACACAACAAAAAAGTGACCTGCACAGATCGCCTTTTAAATTTGTTGGTAAACGGGCATAATCGTGATTAATAGAGCTATTCGCCCAGTGGTAATACAAACACACAATTACTGTGCATATCTATGGCTTTGCGCACAAAAAAAACAAAAATTTAAAATCATATTCTTCAAAAAACATTCTCAGAGGTTTTTGCGTGTAAACATACATACATAGGTAAACATATGTAGCTGCTGAATTTGTTTAAATTCTTTTTTTGATGATTGCGCCACGTATTCACGCGCATATCATTAATATACCCAATGAGAAATCACAAAATTTTTATTTTTAGAACCACACTTTTGCTTGTGATTTATGCACATAAAGGTGCAAATGCTGGATTTTTCTTCCAGAAGAATTGTAGCTGTTTAAAGATATTGGTTGGAAAAGCCATTTTTACAAATGCATCAAAACCAATGTACCTTCATGCTAGTAAAAACTAGCATAGCCCCTGTGTAACACTCCTTCCTCTTCAGAGTTGTTATTTCAGAAATGTGTGTAATGAAGACAGCAAAGCTGTTGTCATCTGTCAGGCAGTTGTCTGGGGTAGTGTTGTCCTGCTTGTCTGCTCTGGACCATTCCAGTGCATCGCGGACTAAAGCCATGAAAGGCCTCGGGATGCCATGCCGAAAGTTGCACTCTGTAAAAGCAAGCGTGGCAACGGGCAACAGTTATTTTTGAAAAGTTGAGTGCATGTATATATATGACTTCCTGGGAATTTTTTTTTGAAATTATACCAGTGATCTCCACTGGGGGTTGGGGCAACAAGCACTAACCTAAACACCCAACCACGAACACACATGGTACAGTGGTTGGCATGCAGCGCCCTAAAGAGGTCAACACATTCGCCTCTTGAGGGCGATGTTTAACAAATGCAGACTGTCTTGGCCGTTATCGATGCGAATTTGGGTCGACATTTCGATAGATATGACAGGTAAATGACGGATAATGACACCAGTGGCTACGGAATCACATTAGGTGAATTTACACCTCCTTTTGGAATGACTTGGCTGTACTTTCATAGTTTTTTGGAGGAGAAATTAATTTGTTTTTGTCCGGGCGGCAAATTTTTGTCCGGGCGCTAACGGTACCTCTAATGATTTTGTCCGGGCGGCGCGCCCGGACAAAACCGGTAGTGAAGATCACTGTATACATGTAGTATTTAAAGTATATATATAAGTACTGTACATGTATATAGGTATACATGCATGTATTTAACCGATATTTTCTACCTTATGAAATTACTACATTCATTGTATTGTTGTTATTTTAGTGCACTGTCATTGTTCACCCTTATGTTCGAATCTTTTTATAGACGTCAAACCCAGTAACAAACCAATTTATCCCATATAACGTGTATCCGCGTACTCTGCCAGACCCATGGGAAAATATTGGCATGTTTACACGTCCTCTGGCATCGACTGGTTAAAAACAGCAGTGCCACAGACGTAACGCTGTCATGCGAGGGGGGCTTTATTTCATGTGTGACAATAGACCGATGTTTACATGTTGTCACGTGACATATAGTGGGTATTACGTCATCTAAACTTTCACATGCACAGTAGTGTATTAAGCTGTGCAACTGCAGCGTGAACATAACATTCGTATTATCTACACAATAAAATGTACATGGGCGGAAAGAGGATTTCATGTAGTTTCTATTGTGGTTTATGGTTTATAGAAAGATAATGTCAAATATTCTGACATCAACGAGAGAGAAGTTTTACTTTGTCGATTGTGTTTGTGTGTGGTACGTTCTGTGTGTGTGTGGGTGCACGTGACCTATTTTTTTGTGTGAATATGAGTGCGCGCAATATGCACTCATTTGAATGAGAAAATTACTTTACATTTTTGTATATGACCAATTCATGTGCCAAGAAGCTTGAGAACATTTTAAACTTTCATCTGGCAAGGCAATCACGCAAACGATCCTGCATGGTTGAAAGACGGGATATTACTTCAGGAATATTTTAATTTAAAAAAGTTACCACGATGCAATTTCAACTTTATTAAGTTTATACAAGCCGTAAATACATATTTTGCACAGTTTTAAAAATAACTCGCACAAGTTAATTTGATTTGCAGTAAGTTGAAGGCACAGATACATGTAAGCGACCGATTTACCGGCCACAAATCAAGGTGGGTCTCGTTCAGTCTCGTGGTAAATCAGTCTAAACTTTGCCAATCAGAACATGACGGTACAATACTGTGGAGGAGGCCATGTTTGTTGATATTTCATACCTACTATAGGTCACGTGACTCAGAGGGAATAATCGGTCTATTCATAACTATTTTCCCCCCAAATATATGTAACAAAATGTTCATTGTATTCCATTCCTGTACAAATACCATAAAGGCACTAAAGTACCAAACTTACGAATAAAGGGCTGTAATGTGGCTTCCGTTGTGTGCAAAGGGAATCGCTCCTCTGCCTCTTGCCATGTATCCACTGGCAGCTGGTCCAAAAACTCCTTCTGCACAGCCAGAAGCTTCTTAGTCCTTTCAGCCTCTTTTGCCATCTCACCTAACGTCATTCTTCCACTTCCTACTTCCGATAGGAGGTTGAACTTAGTTTCTTCCAACAAACCCTGAAGCTTCATGAACACCTAAAAAAAACAAATAATAATTACATAAATACATTGTAATTAAATAAATCAATAAAAATAAATCAATACAATACCAAAAAAAAAGAAAAAAGAGATCAAGCACATTTGATAGACAATGCGACGTGTGTTTACATTTGAGCCGCTCTCTGTTCAATTGAGCGACAGGCAAAAAGCCCAGGGTACCCTGTACATGTGTAGCTTTGGTTTCAAATCAGAATTTTCTAAAATTTTCATTAAACTTGCTTACAGGTGTTAATGTCATAAACTAACGGTACATGATTTAGCCCAAAAATAATATTTTTTTTTTAACAGTTATTCTTTTTCAGATTTTATAAAGTTTCATAGAAAAAGCTGTTTTGTTTTCGTTTGCCTGCCGTTAAACAACAGAGGGAGTGGTACATGTATATGTTAACAAGTGCTAATAAAAAGCACTATTTCTGTACTTAAGAGTGTGTCCATGAGAGGACCATGCAAATCGTGGCAAGGTGGGGGTCGGCAAATTTGGGTAAAATTTGGTGGGTAGGTGGGCTATAGGGAGCCTTGAACTTATACAAAGTTTTAGGCCAAACCAATCTCCGTACCACAAATGAGAGCCCAAAATATATTTTATATGTAATGATTGGGCTATTTTCGCTATTTTGGGCTACATAACTTAAAACGCTTGCTGCTGAACAATGGAAAGCCGTAGAGCAATCAAACTTGCAGGGTCTTGAGGTTGTATCCTGACCTATTTGGGGAACTACAAATCAAGAAAAAATAATACTCATAAAAGGCAATGGCAAGTCATTATTAAAGGGTACCACTAAATATGTTACACATTATGTGTCATTTTTGAGCCACCGTACTGTCATTAGTGCAGGTCCTTCAGTAATGAATTTCTTGTGAAAGAGTGTTGGAATGGTGATCTCTTGGCAGCACTAATAAAAAAATTGTCAGCAGTTTTTAGTATGGTGTAGTGGGACTTCAATTTTCCCCATAATTGTATCTAGCTGTTTACCAATTAGACTGGAGTCAACAAGGAACTTATATTTGCATGTTTTTCCAAATGTGGGGGTGGGGGTGGGGGTTGGGGTTGGGGTTGGGGTGGGGGTTGGGGTGGGGGTTGGGGTTGGGGTGGGGGTTGGGGTTGGGGTGGGGGTGTGCTGAAGACAGCAGGGTGCGGCAGGGTGGGGCTATGCCTTATGCAACCCGATCAAGAGGTGGTGTGGAAGGGTGGGGCGCCGCGATGAGGTAGGGTGGCGAGTAGCAGGGCATGTCAAGGGTGGGGGTGAGGCAGGGGTGGGGATGCATGTCAGGGGTGGGGGAGAGGCAGGGGTTGGTTGGCATGGCAGGGGGTGGGGTGAGTCAGGGCATTGGGGCAAGGTGGTGGGTGGAGGCGGGGTGGCTGGTGGCAGGGGTGGAGAGGCATGGCAGGGGCGAGTCAGGGCATTGGGGCAGGGGTGGAGAGGCATGGCAGGGGCGAGTCAGGGCATTGGGGCGAAGGAGGAGTGGAAAGTGGCAGGGGTGGGGCGGGAAGGTGTGGCGTAACTAGATGAGACATCTGAGGAGGCACCTGGGGGTGCACACTCCAGGGGGGCACTTACCCTAAAAAATGTAAAATTGTGAAAAATACCCACTTCCGAATTTAAAAAGGGGGCGGTCAGGGCATTGGGCGAGGTGGTGGGCGGAGGCGGGGAGGCACGCGCTTTGCGAATCATTCTTTCTTGGCAGCCCGGGAATAGTACTACGCGTGCGATTTACGAAACAACACGACATACAGCACCGCGACGGTACAACGCGCACACGAGCGTGTCAACTTCCAATACCTTGGGGAGCTAATATCGACTATTCACACTCAAACTATGTGATATTTGTATAATAATTATGATGTACCCCAGGCCGGCAGGGGTGTGGTGGCAAGTGAGGGGCAGGACAATTACTCTCTAAAGTCCACACTGCTCCTGCACAGCATCTGCAAGAATCTGTCTTTCAGCCATTTCCACACTGTTCTCAACATCAGAGAGGTCCTTGGAGGGTACATGTAGAGTTCCTGATTTCTGCAGGTCAGTGAGACGGGAGAAGTAACTTGTCATTTGCTGGACAGTCAACCAATCGTCTTTGCGGAACTGACGTTTCAGACGGCGGGAAACAGTTTCTGGGTTTTCCTTTTTTCCCGATTCAAGTTACTCTAACCATGAACTGAGCAAGCAAGAAATCCTTTATTTCCTGTGAGAACCTCTTGTTTGGCCTGGACATTTTGCGAGCCAATCCACACTCGAGTAGCTGGGACATGGAGGCAGAAGCTGCTGTTGAACTTTCCGTTTGACCACCTTTATCAGAATGAGAGGTACCAAGTGGCATCTCACCAACCTTTTCAGCCCATTGACGTGCAATCTGGTCAAAACGAGATTCCCGCAGGGGACGAAACATATGTTGTCCTGCTGCCAAGTGTTGTGTGAGGAGATCATCCCTTCGGAAGGTTTTGATGCAGTTTGATTCTGGGCAGGAGAACTGAACAGCTTCTTTTTGACAAATTACTCCTGTAAAGACTTTGGGTACAGAGTAAACGGTGTTCAGTGGGTCAAGGGGTCGTTTGATCAGCTTCGCATATGGCTGGAACTGGTTTTCGATGTTGTAAGCAAGCCAGGAGCGCACTCCATCTTCCTCAAAACAGAAATTTGTATAGTTGGTAACACCTGGCCATGTGAGAGCTTCACGTGAAGAAGGCATGTCACCGATTGTCATAACGGCGGCATAGCATCTTCTCACACCATTATATGACTCCAAGGCAGTGTGCATGTCAAATCATCAGCAGTGAGTACGTTGTTTCCTTCATTTACATACCTCTCGATATGGGCTTTCATTTGTGCTATCTTACGATCACATATGTCCTTTCCTGCCTGCACCTCAGAGAAGTCATACCCTGAAATGTTGATGCTCACTTTTCTTGAGAGATCAGCCATGGACAGGATAAGAGATGCACAATGGTAACAGCATGCATTATCTGACCTGAGCCCAAGGGTGAGGATTTTGACCCACTGATAGCAATGCGTGCATGTTTTGCACCCGAGGATTGGGATTCTTTGTCGCCTACATTTTGCTCTAGGGGTGGGGATTTCGTCGTGCAAAAGTAAGAATCCCCACCTCCTGGGTGGGGCACCCCGGGGAGGGGGAGGGGGAACAATTGATCAGGTGCATAACTCTCACATGCATGACACGACTCACCTGTTCCTACTGGGAGAAGGGTACCCCATGGATCAAACACCTCACGACTTGTTGTTTTATTCACACCACGAAATAGCTTCGCTTCTCCTTCATGGAGTGGATGAGTACATTTCCTTGTTGATGTCCAACTCAACCCTAATTTGTACCTATGTGCCGGACATATTGTCATATCACCATGAGCATCAACATCGAACAAACCACAGCGCAGGAGAATTAGTTTCCATTCCAGTTTGACGTCATTTGCAGCAACTTTTCACTTTTGCAAGTGCCTCCGAATGTCTTTTGTGCATCTGCAAATGCTCAATGTCTTCTTTTAATTCGGATAGAACAGGTAAATACCACACTGAATGCTTCTACAATGGTCTAAATCAGCAAAATCGCACTGCAATGCTACAGTCGGCACATCAACAGCCGCCATATTGACGCGAAGCGTAATTTGTTTTATTTGTTTACACCACTGCGAGGGGAAAACGAAGGGTTTTGTACCTTTTTAGCGTCTTGAGAGGAGACTATATAATAGGTTAGGGTTTGGGGTTATGGGTTAGGGTTGGTTATTTTTAAGGAATTTAGGGTTTTGATTGTCACTTGAGAAGTATCAGTCATTGAAAACTTAGACTCTATACGGGTTGAACAATTGGGGTGTACCCCTTACTGCAGTGTAAACAAAAAACACGCTGACAGGAATGTGCAATGTGATGGCGCCCTCTGTTGGTAGCGCGCTAGTACGATAGGCGTGGCTTTAACTGGAATTGGTAGAAATTCATTCCGCTCCCGACGCCAAACTAAAAAAGCTGACAAATTTTTTATTTTTTATTTTTGTAGCAGGATAATTGAACTATATTTTCGACCAAGATTGGTGACTTTTTTCCCTGCACTAATTGCGTTATTCATCAGCGCGTAAAAGATGTATTTTCACTACGGGAACTGATGTATGTTTTCTCAAGGCCTAAAAACCTGCCGTGATTACTTGCAACTCTAGGGTCTATGGTCCATCGTGTAGAGCAGAAACAGATCTTTCATATGATGTACAGGTCAACAATATACGATTTTGGTAGAGCGAATAACGCGACGGTTTTTATACGCTAAAAATGTCTCAAAAATTACTACCCAGAAGTCCCTCATTTTTGACGGAAACTGTTGGTGCCTTGTTCTCTGCCCCTGTGTGATTATTTGCCGAGCTACTCCACTGGGTCTCATTGTTCCAGAAGGGGGTTAAGTGGGTAGAATTTGACTTTGATTCGCTGACCCCCCACCTTGCCGATTTTTAAAGATTTTGCATGGTCTTTTCGTGGACTGACTCTTAATTGCTGTACAAGTGATACAGAAGAGAACTGGACACTGTAGGGTTATTCTGTGTCAATTTAACACGCTTTTGGACCTGACCATCACAGATTGAAATGAAATTTGGTGTGCTGATTGGACTCATTAAGAAACCCCAGAGAACAAAAATTTGGTGTCATTTGGTCAATAAATTTTTGAGATACCCCGATATAGGTCAACAAACTTTTGAATAATTAGCACGACCTGATGTTTGGACAGCTGTATCTCTAAAAGTAATGTACCTACATAGATAAACTAACTTTACATCATTTTAAAGCTCTTGAACATGTTGAAATAGCCTTCATTTTATAAGATATCGAAATTGCATCTCGTACTAAAATTTCTTTTGAAGAAAAAAACCCCAAAAATCACGAAAACAAGAAAAAGTAATGATACATAATTTTGTTCACTTTTACTTTTTTAACCAATACACATCGACACCCTGAAAACATTAAGCTTACCGTCTGCTTGGGGCATTTTCCACACTTTCCCGTTTCGGTGTCAAATATCTGCACCAGCTTGCTGTAACTTCTTCTCGACATTAGAGCCATTTGGAACGTAGGTTCTAAAGTCTTCAGTTCCTGTGAGGAGCGTAATATTGTAAGAAATATAATTATCACATACCAAACATTTCAATCATTTCCAAGTACATGTATGGTAAGTACCCTTTGCAATGACCCGAGTTGACAGGAATAACTGTACTCTAAAATAACACCACATAAATGTCTTTCTGTCCAAAATGGTATTTCCTGTTGGAAAATGTCCTGTGCACTGGACGTTTTTCCATTCTCTTGTACATGTACACAAAAACCATAGATTTTCAATGTTTTCTGAAGCAATGATGCATTAATGTACATGTACATGTAGCTATAAAAACAATTTCAGGCTATATAGTTTTAATTTCAGCATTCTTCCTCAGGTACAGTTGTCAGAAGTTTATACTGTTAAAACTGGTGTGCTTAAACTAGCGTTTTCACAATTTTTGTAAGTTTTTACTTAAGTCGTGATTTTGTGGAATTCCTCACGTGCTTGCAGTACTTAAAACATAGCTTGCACACCTTGCAATGGTTCTGTTAATCCTGCCATTTTGGGTGACGACAGTAGTGGTGTACATGTACATGTACCTGTATATAAAACGTCCGATTTCAACTGTATGTGTAACTCTTATTCTGTTATTCCACGAATCTGGAATAAGATGTTTCTCTTTCAAATGATACATAGGGCCTTTAATAGTCATCTCTGGATGTTATTGTTAACATGTTACTTGAACATGGTGCACTTTGTTATCCTTATGGATCAGATAGAGCAAAGTGACTCCAGCCAATTAAAACCTTTTTGCATTTCTGTCCGAACATATTTCTATCCCCATTACATTGGAACTTCTGATACAAAATACATGCAGAGTGTGATCTAAAACTGGTAAACACTTGATGAAAATTTCTTAAATGAATCAAAATAATACCTTGAACAGTAAAGAATTGTCCAGATTTTACAATCATTTTTCAAAAATTGACATAATAAATTTGGCTGGGCACACTCTCAGTGTTGTCCAGACTAGATTTAAGAGTAAAGGGTGAACAAATGGGTCTTTCTATAAATTAGGGGTCCAATGTTGGTGTCCCCCGTTACATTTTACATCTCGTTTTTGTAAATTCAGGACACATTCTTTAAATACTTTCCATCTCAAAGAGTGAGTACAAAAAGTACAATTCATACAAAATGGTTTAAAAGCCATTTTAATGATTTTTGTACGAAAAATAACACATATCAGGTGTAACGGGGGACACCAAATGTCACACTTTTGGACCCCTAATTTATAGAAAGACCCAAATATGAGTTGTCTGTTGTGTACTTAGATTTGAAAGTAATTCTGATACTACTCAGGGAATATACAAGATTTCTTTTGTAAAATAAAATAAAAAAGCCGGCAGCAAAAGACAGAGTAGCCGGTGAAATCGCCAGAAGCTGATGCTTCTGAACAACACTGACTGTGCCATCACATTTTCATTTGTTGTATTGACCAAGGAAAGGCATTTGTCTCCTGATTTCCGTCACTCATGTGATGGACGAAATTTGATCACGCTCTGCACGGAAAAACCTTCAGACTTTTGACTTGGCCCACATAAAAGTCATTCATTCCACCCCTTAAATGTTGAATGACCGGTATGTCAGTAGGGGTACAATACAGGGAAATGTTTACCGCTGTTGAGATAGGCAGACTTTTCCCCAGTATGTTCGCACAAGATACTCTCCACTGCTTGTCTGATTGAGGAGGCTCATCTAGATTAAAATCCAGCTGCCTGAGTGCATACAACTGTCTTCGACAAATCTGGACGTTATCTCTTAGGTTTCGGTCTCGCCTTAAATATGTGCTGTCATTGTGTTGAGATGCTAATCTCAAGGCTTGAATGCGATCCAAGCCCTTGTAGATTTTGACATCAATTGTTTTAAGCGATCTGAAGGCGTCATCGTCAGTAAGCTCTTTAATGGCACTGGTTAGATGATTTCCCCCAAGAGTGTAGAATTGTGATCTGTTGGGGTTTTCTGCATCGAAAGTGTCTCCAATTAACAAGACGGGTAACACTGTGCTTATTGAGGGTTTCTTCCTGAGGCCGGCCTTGATTTCATCCTTATGTCTTTGATCTACAGCTCTGAGGAGAAGCTCCTCAGGTGGCCGTTTTAAGTTGTCAAGGTCAACATGAAAGGTGCCTGGAAAGAAATGCAACACACGATGAGAAAGGCATAATGACAATAGAACTTCATTACTGTACCTCATTACTGTGGTACGACACAAATTAAACTTTTACGGACTGGTATACGGTACATGTACGTATATTGTACAACTGTAAAACAAGAACAACATTGATAATTTTTGCCGTGATCTTGTGAATGTTCCTGATAGCAATGACTTTGCTAATGACCAACTATTCTATTACAGGCAGAACGGGATTGGTAAACCGTTGCAAATGGTTTTAATTTATCTCCCTGTGTGATTAAATATGCATGATTTGAACTAACCCGAGCAAAAACCAGCTCCGTACTTAGTCTAACTTTTGAAGAAAAAAAAAGTCAAAAAAGGCTTTACGGTCACTTCGCCCCGAACCACTGACTTCGCCCTGAACCACGGCCTGTGCACGAAGTACATGTATTTTTGGGCGAAGTGGCATTCGGACGAAGTGGTGTGAGAACAAAGTTGTTTGGGGCCTAGGTGGCTTTTGAGGCGAAGTGGTTTAGGGTGGAGTGTAGTCTTTATGAAAGATGTTCCCAACGTTGTTTGGTTTGTGTACGTGCGCACAGTCGACATTGCATAGTGCGGACAGGGAACTAGTCTTATAATGCACCGGCTGGCTGCCGTTCATAAGAACGTCTTTGTAATCCTCTCACGAGTCGCGTGGTTTGCTCGCAAAATTCTGAGCACATTCCACCCACACCGGGCCAACACCGTAACGATCTGCCATATATATACAATCCTCAAAAAACACTGCGCACATTTTGTTTTATGTCGTTACGTTGTTACAAAGGAAACGTGTGGACTTATGATGGCAGATCGTGGCTGTTTTGACATGGTATGCGTGGAATGTGCTTGGAATTTTGCGAGCAAACCACGTGACTCGTGAGAGGATTCCAAAGACGTTCTAACGAACAGCAGTCAGCTGGCGCAAAGCTAGACTAATAGTTCCCTGTCCGCACTATGCCTGTATGCAATGTTGACCAAGCGCACGTCATGCACATACAAAACATGTACATGTACACGAACCAAACAACGTTAGAATACAGAACGTCTTTCACAAAGACTAGGCGAAGTGGTGCAGGGCGAAACGGTTTTGGGGCGAAGGGAATTTTCGTCTCATGCATGAGACGGAAAATAATTGTTTTACTAATTTCTCAAAAAATACTTTAGACAAAACTATTTCAGGGGAAGTTTACTACCATCATCATGTTTATGTAATAATGTGTTCTAACTTTAAAACAATTCGTCTATTGGCCATGATTACAGAGAGCTTGCTACACATGTACCCAGGGGGGGAGGGGACAAGCTTGATAGCCGGTGCATTAGTACATGTAATACCTGTTTTGCTCTGGGCTAACTTCTCTCCACTGTGATTGGCAGAATTTATCTTGCACCAGACCTGAAGAAATTAAATAAATAATATTTTTACCAAATTAAAATGACTTCAAAATGTCATTATTCCTGTAATTTCAACTTTTACCTTCGATGTAAACAAACTCACGTGTTTAAATACATGTGGAGTAATGAACAACAAACAACATGGCCGCCACTCTACGTAGGTTGCACACAAGTAAATAGTGCTCCCATAGGAACCAATGCTAAATGCCCCATTTTCAAAAATCATTTAAAAATACTCACAACTCTCTCAGCTTCTCAGGACAACAACCAGAATACTCATTGAAGTCTCATCTTTTCAATTCTGTTCAATTTTATGAGGGTAATCCGTCACTTTTATTCCCTAATTTGCACTTGAAACAAAACTATCCCTGCAACAGTGAAAATTGCTAAACAGACCAGCGTCCATTTTGGAACAAAGGCACATACGCTACTGGGCAAAATAGGGCCACTTTTAGGAGCTACAGTGTCTAAAATGTTTGTAGTTGGAAGAAAAAATACCCCACATCGCGGCGATAGTCATATTCTACACAAGACCACACTCGTTCAGCTCGCAAATCTCTCTAATATAAAAGAATTTGAGGGCATACAAAATATTCATGAGCTCGGCGCACAGATCTTGCCTATTTACTTGTGTGCACCCTTTAATAACCCGGGTTGTTGAAACTTGGCCCACAAGTACTCTTGTGGGATACAATGAACATTACTGATCACATTTCTGCAAAAATAATTGAAAAAAATTTATTGGAGGACAAATGACAAGCCCACCCAGATAGGGCCCCGCCCATGATGTTTCGTACACTGCTGCATGAATAGACTTGAATGCACATGGACTCTCTAAGATTTTTCCCTCACAAGTCCATCTTCAAATTCCACCTGAATTTTGGAATGTCATCAGTCTTGGGATATTTTTCGTGTTCTGCTGTCCCATAATGTAGTAATGGGGCAAGACAGGGGCGGGGGGGGGGGGGGGGGGGGGTGGGCACTAGAAAGAGGAGAGTATTGCTAAAACTCTTCCAAATCAAGTCAAGTAAATTGTACATGTATATACTGATGCACCTATCTACCATATGTTGTTCCATTAACCCCCACCCACCCCCTACCCCCCCCCCCCCCCTCCCCCTCCCCCAACCCCACCCCCCAGCTACCCCTCCGGTCTATTTTCATGCCCCAGGGTGGGGATTTTGATGCATATAGAAATCAAATTGTATGGCATCTAGGAGCAAACATGCATGTTTTGCATATGGGTTGGAATAGTTTGTCACCTAAATTTTGCCCCAGGGGTGGGGATTTTGTTACTCGACAATCATCCCCCCCCCCCCCCCACCTCTTAGGTGGGGCAGCCGGGGGGGAGGGGGGGAGGGGACAAGCTTGATAGCCGGTGCATTAGTACATGTAATACCTGTTTTGCTCTGGGCTAACTTCTCTCCACTGTGATTGGCAGAATTTATCTTGCACCAGACCTGAAGAAATTAAATAAATAATATTTTTACCAAATTAAAATGACTTCAAAATGTCATTATTCCTGTAATTTCAACTTTTACCTTCGATGTAAACAAACTCACGTGTTTAAATACATGTGGAGTAATGAACAACAAACAACATGGCCGCCACTCTACGTAGGTTGCACACAAGTAAATAGTGCTCCCATAGGAACCAATGCTAAATGCCCCATTTCAAAAATCATTTAAAAATACTCACAACTCTCTCAGCTTCTCAGGACAACAACCAGAATACTCATTGAAGTCTCATCTTTTCAATTCTGTTCAATTTTATGAGGGTAATCCGTCACTTTTATTCCCTAATTTGCACTTGAAACAAAACTATCCCTGCAACAGTGAAAATTGCTAAACAGACCAGCGTCCATTTTGGAACAAAGGCACATACGCTACTGGCAAAATAGGGCCACTTTAGGAGCTACAGTGTCTAAAATGTTTGTAGTTGGAAGAAAAAATACCCCACATCGCGGCGATAGTCATATTCTACACAAGACCACACTCGTTCAGCTCGCAATTCTCTCTAATATAAAAGAATTTGAGGGCATACAAAATATTCATGAGCTCGGCGCACAGATCTTGCCTATTTACTTGTGTGCACCCTTTAATAACCCGGGTTGTTGAAACTTGGCCCACAAGTACTCTTGTGGGATACAATGAACATTACTGATCACATTTCTGCAAAAAATAATTGAAAAAAATTTATTGGAGGACAAATGACAAGCCCACCCAGATAGGGCCCCGCCCATGATGTTTCGTACACTGCTGCATGAATAGACTTGAATGCACATGGACTCTCTAAGATTTTTCCCTCACAAGTCCATCTTCAAATTCCACCTGAATTTTGGAATGTCATCAGTCTTGGGATATTTTCGTGTTCTGCTGTCCCATAATGTAGTAATGGGGCAAGACAGGGGCGGGGGGGGGGGGGGGGGGGGGTGGGCACTAGAAAGAGGAGAGTATTGCTAAAACTCTTCCAAATCAAGTCAAGTAAATTGTACATGTATATACTGATGCACCTATCTACCATATGTTGTTCCATTAACCCCCACCCACCCCTACCCCCCCCCCCCCTCCCCCTCCCCCAACCCCACCCCCCAGCTACCCCTCCGGTCTATTTTCATGCCCCAGGGTGGGGATTTTGATGCATATAGAAATCAAATTGTATGGCATCTAGGAGCAAACATGCATGTTTTGCATATGGGTTGGAATAGTTTGTCACCTAAATTTTGCCCCAGGGGTGGGGATTTTGTTACTCGACAATCACCCCCCCCCCCCCCCCCCCACCTCTTAGGTGGGGCAGCCGGGGGGAGGGGGGGAGGGGACAAGCTTGAAAGCCGGTGCATTAGTACATGTAATACCTGTTTTGCTCTGGGCTAACTTCTCTCCACTGTGATTGGCAGAATTTATCTTGCACCAGACCTGAAGAAATTAAATAATAATATTTTTACCAAATTAAATGACTTCAAAAAGTCATTATTCCTGTAATTTCAACTTTTACCTTCGATGTAAACAAACTCACGTGTTTAAATACATGTGGAGTAATGAACAACAAACACATGGCCGCCACTCTACGTAGGTGCACACAAGTAAATAGTGCTCCCATAGGAACCAATGCTAAATGCCCCATTTTCAAAAATCATTTAAAATACCTCACAACTCTCTCAGCTTCTCAGGACAACAACCAGAATACTCATTGAAGTCTCATCTTTTCAATTCTGTTCAATTTTATGAGGGTAATCCGTCACTTTTATTCCCTAATTTGCACTTGAAACAAAACTATCCCTGCAACAGTGAAAATTGCTAAACAGACCAGCGTCCATTTTGGAACAAAGGCACATACGCTACTGGGCAAAATAGGGCCACTTTTAGGAGCTACAGTGTCTAAAATGTTTGTAGTTGGAAGAAAAAATACCCCACATCGCGGCGATAGTCATATTCTACACAAGACCACACTCGTTCAGCTCGCAATTCTCTCTAATATAAAAGAATTTGAGGGCATACAAAATATTCATGAGCTCGGCGCACAGATCTTGCCTATTTACTTGTGTGCACCCCTTTAATAACCCGGGTTGTTGAAACTTGGCCCACAAGTACTCTTGTGGGATACAATGAACATTACTGATCACATTTCTGCAAAGATAATTGAAAAAAATTTATTGGAGGACAAATGACAAGCCCACCCAGATAGGGCCCCGCCCATGATGTTTTGTACACTGCTGCATGAATAGACTTGAATGCACATGGACTCTCTAAGATTTTTCCCTCACAAGTCCATCTTCAAATTCCACCTGAATTTTTGGAATGTCATCAGTCTTGGGATATTTTTCGTGTTCTGCTGTCCCATAATGTAGTAATGGGGCAAGACAGGGTCGGGGGGGGGCGGGGGGGGGGGGGGGGGGGGGGGGGGTGGGGGGGGTGGTGGGGGGGGGGGTGGGCACTAGAAAGAGGAGAGTATTGCTAAACTCTTCCAAATCAAGTCAAGTAAATTGTACATGTATATACTGATGCACCTATCTACCATATGTTGTTCCATTAACCCCCACCCACCCCCTACCCCCCCCCCCTCCCCCTCCCCCCCAACCCCACCCCCCAGCTACCCCTCCGGTCTATTTTCATGCCCCAGGGTGGGGATTTTTGATGCATATAGAAATCAAATTGTATGGCATCTAGGAGCAAACATGCATGTTTTGCATATGGGTTGGAATAGTTTGTCACCTAAATTTTGCCCCAGGGGTGGGGATTTTGTTACTCGACAATCACCCCCCCCCCCCCCCCCCCACCTCTTAGGTGGGGCAGCCGGGGGGGAGGGGGGGAGGGGACAAGCTTGATAGCCGGTGCATTAGTACATGTAATACCTGTTTTGCTCTGGGCTAACTTCTCTCCACTGTGATTGGCAGAATTTATCTTGCACCAGACCTGAAGAAATTAAATAAATAATATTTTTACCAAATTAAAATGACTTCAAAATGTCATTATTCCTGTAATTTCAACTTTTACCTTCGATGTAAACAAACTCACGTGTTTAAATACATGTGGAGTAATGAACAACAAACAACATGGCCGCCACTCTACGTAGGTTGCACACAAGTAAATAGTGCTCCCATAGGAAACCAATGCTAAATGCCCCATTTTCAAAAATCATTTAAAAATACTCACAACTCTCTCAGCTTCTCAGGACAACAACCAGAATACTCATTGAAGTCTCATCTTTTCAATTCTGTTCAATTTTATGAGGGTAATCCGTCACTTTTATTCCCTAATTTGCACTTGAAACAAAACTATCCCTGCAACAGTGAAAATTGCTAAACAGACCAGCGTCCATTTTGGAACAAAGGCACAT